>JABFEB020000026.1:166653-212082 GCA_019775895.2 Stomatorhinus ivindoensis | reverse complement strand
TTTAATTTTCAACAGAATAAAAATTAATGTAATGTAACCCCCCCCCCCCCCAACCCACCCCGGGCAAGTAGCTCAGAGATATTAGGTTTATATATCTGAATCAGTCAAAAATTCAACATTGGCACACGTTTAGCCTCGGTGAATGTGGCCAACAGACAGCGCTTCCTTTGTAACAACATATTATTAGAAAAATACAATGTAGCACTGTAACTATTTTTAATTAGATGCCTAAGCGAACGGTTGTTTCCATACATAAACAATCTATTTCTCCAAAAGCCTTCATTGCATACATTAGTATATGAATTTAAAAATAACCATCCCCTTATAATTAATTCCATGACTTAATTAACAAGTTTAAGTATTTTCCAATTTATATATCTTGTCCCACAATTAATAAAATAATTCATATTGGAATAGACTTTGAATATGACAGCTGTTGTCATCAGTTGAAAAATATGTCATTCTTTTAGTTAGAACTAGAAAAACTGACCTTGCCCATGCAATTGAAAAGCCTCTTTACAAGCATTTTACATAAAGTCCAGTAATGGTATTGATTTTCTTGTGGGGGAGATTGCTTGGGGTTTATATTATTTGTTTGCTCCAGGCTAGAATGTGCTGATCAGGCTCTTAAATGAGAGAAGCTGCTTCGATGGCATGATAGCAACCTACATTATTAAATAGGAGATTCTGAAGAAATGGAAACGCAGCATTTTGGACAAGCATAGGAGACTCTTCCACCAAACAGTGACCTTTGTAGGGTGAGATGAACATTGCGCTTTGTAGGGCACGCTGGTCCAAAAACGTACATAACCCAGTACAGTTCCTTAAATATATTGCTGTATATAAATCAGAGATAATGTTGATAAATCCATAGTTCATTCAGCTCAGGTTGCCTTTATACCTTGGGCTTGACCGATTATTCTGTTCAAATTCCAGAGCACATAACATATACAAAGTATTCAATTTATCCATAGGGGAATTAGAATAAAAACAAACTGTTAAGTCCAATCCCATTCCATAATATTACAACACTGCATTAACACTGGGCCAATTAAAAATGATTTAGTACCTGTACAGAGCCCTTGCCTTCCCTTTGCCAGGGCTGTAGGAGAGCAGTATTGATTTGTGTTTCATTCTCGCAGCAGCTCAGCTGGGCTGCTAACTCGTGGGCAATATTAATCTGAGAAGATGGTTGCCATGGTTCTCAGAGCCCCCTCTTCTCCAGGCAAGCATTAAGATATTACAATAAGAAGGGGGGTAATCACACTAAGCCTTGAATGCACCTCCTAAGGTATGAGAAGTATATGATCGATTTAGACAAATGGCCCATGGTAAAATGATTGTGATCAACACAAAGCTAAACCTCCTAGACAATGGAATTCGGAAGGGGGGTGGGCAAATTCTTCTTACTGCAAGCACCAAGATCAAACTCAGTTGAAACAACACACACTACCATATCACACATGCTACCCTATGACACGCCAGAGGACTGCCCCTCAAGAGATGACAGCCACCCCTCTCCCTAGGGAACCCCCTAAGCCACAGTGCATTCTGATACTTAATCAGGAGCCTGCATACCATTCTTCACCACGGCTTTAATCAAAGTGTAGTAGAGAAGGCATGTTAACACCCCGGAAAGATCTACCACGTTACACGTAGTCCAAGAAGCACTTACTATTTCATTACTTATCCGAGCTGTGCATCTAAAGTGTCCTAGTTCGGCCTCTGCCTCAACTCAATTTGCTGGTCATATCATTACTGTTTAGGCAAATTGTAAACTCTTGCTGTAGCAAGATAGCAGGCAATGGAAGCCATACCATGCATTGTTAGAACTATTATTTCACCTCAGCACAGAGATTTTGATTGTACTGCCCAAACCCAAAAGGTTTTAGAGAAACTTGTCATACAAGCAAAAACATTATCACCTTCACAAGCTATAGTTTATAAAATATTAACATACATAAAAGCAACGAAAGAAGGCATCCTTAGTTAATGCATTGAACAATTTAGAAAATTACTGAAATGTGTACCATTAATTTAAGATGCTGAGATTAAGTGGCAAGATTCCAAAATGGATGATATATCACAGTTTTAAAAGACATATATATATAATGTTCTACCAGGAGCATAAATCTTTTCCTTTCCCCTAAATTTTCATTGTTTATTTTAAAATTAAAGGGGAATAAATAACCCCATAAAGAGAAAAACATGGAAGCTTTAATTACCACTGTGAAAACAGAATAAAGAGATTACACTTTGTTTCTTAGTAAAGAGATTAAACACAAATCTAGATTTTTTTTTCATAACCAGACTGTTGTGGGTTTCAATCCGGGTCCGGTCTCTGGGTGTGTGAAGCTACCATGAGTCTCCAAGGGCTCCTCCAGGGGTTAAAAGATTTGCAATTTAGGTCAATCTGAATTTAAATTACTCTCAGAGTACAAAGATGTGGATTCTCTGCAACAGACTGGCATCTAGTCCTGGATTTGTCCTGCGTTTTGTGTGTTTAACTGTTTAATTTACACCAGTTTCACAACCATGACAGAAAGCTTGTGTTGTCATAATATGACAAAGAATAAAACGAAATCTTGTGTATAGCAGCTAAAAATTCAATCAGGGCTCAACTGCTGCAACGCTCAGGTATCAGTGATCTATCATGCAATGAAATGTACATCATGCTTTTCCAATGATTCTCTTCTCCAAGTTCAAGCTGCTGAGAAATGACAGGATTCCTTTGGGCACTACTTTTAGCAAAAAGGCAGCCTTCCGGTCCACACTGGGCTCCTTGAACTTAATGTGGGAAGGCAGAGGGTCCTCTCTGTCCTCATCTGATCCCCTGCCAAGGAATCTGGTGAATCTGCTGCAAAGTGATCTTGGTGGGGAGTGTCTAAGGAACCATCTGCTGGAGAGATAAGACACACATCAATCTATCTATAGACCTGGGGGAAGAAACGGGGTGAGGGGGTGGGGTTGGCAGGCCATATCTATCCAGGGCAGCCCTTCCCAGGAGCAGCAACCTGAACCAAGCCTACTTTCATACACAATCCCTCTGGTGGCCAGCAGAGCTCTACCAGAACTCCCCAGCAGAACTTCTTGAACTGGCATTCCACATGTCCATCAAGCCACATCAAAGAATCCCAGTAATTTCCATGGCCATGGAAAAGAAAGGACAATTTAAAAGGTATACTGTCCCGTCCACCCTGAGGAACCTTCTGCAGTTACTGCAGGACAGGAGCAGGTGTCACCACAACCCCTACATTCATCAGAAGTAACCTGAGATCCCCAGAAGCACAACTCTGTCAACTGACCCTGCACACCACAGATATGGGCACAGAAAAAAAACCTTAAACACGATGGCCTCCCTACACTGCTATTTTCACATACATACATACAACAGTATAGATATGGTAATCCTCTATAGAGGGCAGAAATTCCAGACAAAAAGGGACAAACCAAGCCCACAAGCTTAACCGATCCTAAGAACCCTCTGTTGGTGTTTACAGCAACATGTTGGATAAGCTCTGGATAGCACTGACTTTCTTATAAATGTCAGGTGAGGTGGGAGTATCATTTTCAAAAGGGTAGCTGAAACATTAAAGAATGTTCATAAAAGAGCATAAGGAAAAGACTTGCAAAGGCTATGTCAAGCCCAATCTAATCAAATAAAAAACAAATACATATATGAAACAGGTAAGACTCAGACACTGATCTGACCACAGACACACAACGATACGTCTTACTTCCACCCCACAATGATACTCTGCCGAGTTCACCCTCAGTCGTCATTGTGTTAGTCAGATAAGGAAGGAGCAGTTTGGTTCACGGTTGCCATGGAGAGACAGCTCATGTTCATGAGGTCACTGACGCTAGGGAAGCAGGCTCGCTGAAGAAGCTGCCCACCACTGCAATCCCCCCTAAGAATATCCCAAGAGAGACATGAGAAATTCATTGACATCCACAAACTATTTCAGACTGTGTCGATTTCGTTTGCTAACGGTCCTGTATTTGACAGCTTTATGATGTGCTATTTGCCATAAATTCTTGTGGCTAGGCTGAGCTCAAGTAAGCCAGCAAAAATCTGTAGGGAGCTGTTGCACATCACTATTCCATCACAGTGTGTTTCAGTGCCTTATCGTACACCTGAGCTGATCCTGGAAAATAGAGTTGTTTTCAGATTCCACTTCACAAACAATAACAACAACATGCAATTATATATTCCTATTCCTAAATTATTAAGATCTAAGTATCAGGTCTAGTGTTCTGGTATGCAATTAAGTAGACTGATAATTTCCACAGTAGCTCATAGTTACAGCCTAGTAACGGACCCACAAGGGCAGGGTTGGGCAGAGACCTGGAGGAGCAGGTGCTAGATCAGTCCTCCTTGGTAAGACTGGCTGGCCAAGTGGGTCTACTCTTATGGAACTCATGGTACTTTCAGTGATTTGAGCAAATCACCACCACCCTAAACCTCCATGAATGTTCCTGCATAAGGACACTGAAACAGGGCAACACCAAATAGAAAAAGAATTCTCATTCTCATAAAATCAAGAGAATGATTTGGAAAGTGGATGTTTTTTGGGGTTTTTCTGGACAAAGTATACTTATCCCCAAACAAGCTTCACATACAGCCTGTAGGGAAAAATATATGTCTTATCCACTAAATACCAGTCATTTCTGATATCAAAAAATAAATGAACAGTTACCCTGACATGGATAGCATACACCAACCGACCCAACACCTGACAAATACACCGTTTAGGATTTGCTGTGTGCAGAATTCACTGTTCTTTTGACAGAATAAATTTCCACCAGTAGGTGCTAAACATGATTTATGTCAGAATCTCCATGAACAGAAGACTTGCCAGCAGGAACGTGAGGATGGCAAATTTTATTCCTGGGGCAATATTTTTAACAGGTGATGCAAGAAAAAAAATTACATGGTAACAGGAATTAATAAAAAAAAATGTGCACAGGTATGGGAAGTGTTCAGCACTATATATAATACAGATTTTCCCAATCCACTTTTCACCTTGCCTCTCTGAAGCCCATTAACAGGTTTTCCTTGTCAACAAGGACACAGACTCTCCAGTCATGTGACCATGAGTACAAAAAGACCTCAACAGGGGGAGCAGCCATTCCAACCAGCAAGGATCTCCCACTTTGTCAAATACAATTTAAAATGGGAATATCAGGGAAGCTAGGGCCAGATGCTGTTGTAAATCAGTGCATTTTGCTGTCATTTGAGAGGTTGGATACACTGAGGCTGACTAACATAAAACCTCCTGTGGCTTAAGCCTACCAAAACTATTATAAAAGGACAAATTCAATCAAAAGAGGCACATAGAAGAAAAATACAAAGCTTCTAAAGTGGAAGGAAAGATTTTATTGGACTGTGACATCTTACATGTCTGTTTCCCTCACTCACAGATCAATCCAAAACACATTGTGGAACAGTGCTAAGTTACTAGCTATAGGAACATAATGTTAAAGAGGGAAACAGATTTGGCACCCGAGGTAGGTCAAGAGCATCAAATAAATCACGTAGCTTGTTCTCCTTTCATTTTGGCTAAGACTAGCCAAATTGACTGCTACATTTTAGGTGGAGTTCAGTATGTCTTAATTAGGCATCTGTATCCTTAAAGGTACAAGAGCTGACCAATAAGTCCTGGAGGTCTGGGGCCCTTTAATGTCAATACTTATGGAATTGAGGTTTATCTGCTATTTGTATAGGGACAAGTATATCAGAGTTCTTTAGCCTCTCATCCCATATTGCTCTCCTTAGAGACATACAAAAGTATTCAGGTGAGAGTAAAGCTTGGGTTCCGAACACAGGGTCAGCCATTTAGCCGGCACCCCAAAAGCATATTTCATGGGGGGTAAGGGTCTTCATCAAGGGCCCAACAGTGATGTGACCATTTTGCTGAGCATGGGATGTGACCTGACAACCTTCTGATCACAGGTACAGTCCTACTGAACCACACACTGCCCTCCAATGCCGGTATATAAGCAAAATCACAGTCAGAACTCAGCACTTCCTCTGCATGCTTACAGATGTGACCATGGCAGAATAATACATTGTTTTATTGTGTACATAATTGACTTAATGACAAGAATACCAATAAAAACACAGATCTTGCTTATTCTATATCAGGGATGTCAGACTCCAGTCCAGGAGGGCCGGAGCCCTGCACAGTTTTTGGTTTACCCTCATTTAACACACCTGATTCAACTTCTTGTGCTAATTACCACAGCTCCTCAGCTGAATCATTTGTGGTGGAACAGGGAAAGAACTAAGCTACACAGGGCTCCGACCCTCCAGGACCAGAATTTAAGACCGCTGTTCTACATTCATGATGAAAGTGGAAAATACAGAGGTTCTCAAAGTGGCATGAATCTTTTATGAGATGAAGATTGAGATCAGGATCAATACTGGTCATTAAGCCTGTCACAGGCCTAAAGAATCTTTATCACATATCAATTAATGAAAATGAAGCTGAAGCTTATTGCAAGGGGACCCATATGAGCAAATCTGATGGCAGTCAATTAAAGTTAATTTTGCAATTAGAAGTGTTTTATGTTACTCATGTTGTCACAAAATATCTATAACTATCAGAATTCCACATGCACAAATCTCAACCTGTAAAATGTTCGCTTCTGATATTCTGCTTAGTACACAGAAGAAAAAAAGGAGATGTCACAGTGTTTTTGCTCATGACATCAGTTGTGTCAGTTTTTGGGCTGCTGCAAAATAAACCAAAGCACAATGAAGCAGGCTTCTAAAAACTCTTAGTTTAGCTTCTGAAGAAACAGAAGAGGTTTGTGCAATCTGATCATGAAAAACTGATATGAACTTATATAGTTTACATTGCCTTTAAGGATCCAGTGCACTTCACAGGAGACTTTAAACTTGACCCAGGAACAGGCCAACTGCTGAGCCAATGCAAAGGCAGATCAGGAAAGTCTATCCTGATAACATGCAAGCAAACTATAATTCACTTCTAAACCATAACTCTCTTCCTTTGGCTTGACACGAGTCCCTATATATCGATCACCCATAGACAATTTGCTTTACAGTCAGTGTAAGAAATTACCCATCCCTGTCTTTTCATACACATATTTTGATTTCCTTACTAACAAGTAATTTCAACCAATAATAAAATTATTTTTCCCCCAAGTATGCTGTAGTTTGCTGTGTTTTTGTAGAGCCTGTTGTTTTGCATGACACACTAGTCGACCCAATACATGGATTTACTGTGCAGTATGAACATCAGCCTCAGGAGCCATTTGACACAATCAGGAAGTACACATGGAGCTTCAAGCATAGCAGTGACAACTGTGTGAGCAGAGACTGATTCACAGGTTCACAGCCACCCACAGACTTCCACATAGCACAGCCACAGCACTAACTGGCTCTTCCCAGACTGGATTTCATTTACATGACCCTATAGCTACTTTTTACACACAACAGGCATTGTAAATTCACCGGGATTACCATGCTGGACTGAGAATCCAAATTCAGCACTGAGAAACAGCAGAATGCATCACCAATATAGGCTGAACTTTTGCTTTAAATGTGCCTGCAATTTCTTATGTCAATTTATTAAATAAACCCCTATTGGACTGGCATTTTCCCAATAAAAGCAATATTCTGAACTGCTTACAGACACTGTTAGCCCACGGCCCAAGGAAAAAAACATCTGCCTGTATGCATGCTTTGCTTTAAATGTTGGCCTTCTCACATTCCTTCCTACAGGTGCATGACAGCGTATTTGAACAAATTCAAAACATACATTTTTACAAGACTCTCAGCTTTGTCCAAATATAACCTGCCATCATCAGATGCATATTACAGATAAGAGCAATGGAGCTACCAAATCTTTATTAACTGGATGGGAATCTTGGAGGCATCATATCACCAATAAACCATAAAAGTATTATGTTCTATTTAAGACAGAATACTATGAAAGATTTAGACCTGTTGATGCTGAATTCTCCATTAACTAGCTTTCCCACTTGTAACATGGAAACATAAAAATAAAAAATTCACACTTTATGAAGGAACAAATGTGAGTTCTGAAAAACTAATCAACTAACCATCTTGGCAACTTCCTCGAAAGCACTACAGACTGTCTGCTATGACTTAGTAGCCCAATCCATACCTTAGTAAAATAGGTATTTAACAGCCTAAAACTTTCAAAGATTTTGTATTTAACATTAATTTATCTTCTGAGAGTCCCCTTAAATATAGCACATTATTTTTATTATTAAAACTGAATGTAAACACGATGTTTTAATAAATCTGAAAATGTCCTTGTAATGACTTGAAAGTGACAAGGCTTGTATGCAGTTTGCATGGTGGATCAACTTAGATTGTACTGTTGTTTTAAAAATAATAAATTATATAAAACTATATAATATATAAGTTGAGGTGATTATATGTATATGAGGAAAACCAAACCAAAACCCTGAAACTGTGGACAGTGCATGGTATTTTTCAGAAAGACTGCATTTTTGTATGTCAAAATCCAAGCTCAATAGCAAAGATAAACATAGAACACAATAAATAATTGCTAACAAAACTCTAAGCCTTTCTCTCAAAACCCAGCTTAAGTGCCTTCTTCTACTTCCCTGAACCTACACCTGGTGAGACTCATCAGGTTTGTAGCAAGTGATGATTTCAAACAGCTGGAATCAGCCTCTACACTTGTCCAGTTATCTGGAAGGTTTCCATGACACCATAACAGACAGCTCAGCAGAGCCTGATCTAAGAATACCGCCATCACAGTTCTGAATAACTTTGTATAAACGCAGACTCACGGTCCCCCACAGCAGAGCTGGAGCAAAAATGAGTCACGGAAGAGGGTGTGTTTGTGTGTGTGTGTGTGTGTGTGTGTGTGTATGTGTGTATGTGTGTGTGGGAGTTGGAGTGAGGCAGGCTCTGCTTTCTGGCATTTGGGCAAACACCCACCAGGATAGGCACTCACTGCTCACCCACCTGTTTGGAAGCACAGCCTCACAGACATACAGTGGTTCTAATTAAAAGCTCTGTGTGGCAGAACCAAAACACAGATGCAATGCAAGCACACTGTTCACCTGAAAACCTGTCTCCACTCCAAAGAGTTTCATATAAAGGCTGCGCCTTTTGCTAACCAACCCCCTACAGCTCAATTTGCCACTACTCCTCCACTGAAAGATGTCTACCTTGGATGCTGTAGTAGCTGTACCAGACACTCTTGCGAAAGGGAAAGTAAATAAGAAAAAAAAAACACATCGACCCAATTAATTTGGGGTTAGGGTAAGCAACTTAGAGTTTCAGTGGCTCATTACCAGGGATAACATATAGGAAATGGGTCAGTCTGACTGGATAATGCTGCTTACAACCAGCCCCAAACTTCCTTCCTCGTAAAAGATTTGTGTCAATAAAGACTGCCATGCCATATCGTGCAATTCCCCAACAATATTCCAATGAGATGTTCTTACTAGAGGAAAACAGGTAATTTATTATATTGGGTCATAAAGGTATCATCACTGATTTAGTTTACCAGTACAATGCAATCTTATAATCCAATTAAGCTTCACCTTCTCCTCACGCGTAACACAGGACAATGCTGGCTGAAAAATCTCAGCACCCCTAACAAGAAGCATTTCTCTTTCCATAGCATCAAAATACTCAAGGCAATGAAATCCTTTCTCTCCACTGGCCTTACAGTAACAGCCAAGCTGTGGTAATCTTTTTCCTCACCCAGGGGAAATAACTTCATTTTTGTTGTTAGAGGTATGCAGCAATAGCACTGCCTCCGCTTGCCTTTATTACAGAATTCAGTAACAATGAAGAGAACAATCAGAACGCAGCTGACTGCCAGCAAATCACAGGTTGCACAATTACATATCAAGGGCAACAAAAGTCCTTTTGTTGAGTCCAGCAAGGCAGCACATCAGTTCTAACTGTAAGGGACCAACAAAGGCTTTCATCATTGGCAAATAAATTCATCTCCTCTTGTATGTATGTTTGTGTGTCCTTAGACAGCATGTGAGTGTGCGTTCCCATGGAAAAGGTATAAGATGCAGGTCTAGGGATCAGCTGTTACTATACAAATGGATTAATGTGCTTATATGGAGTTTTGGAGTATGATTTCTGAGACTTGCGCCATTTTTAAATTTGTCAGACCACCACAAATCTTATTTTCCCCGCACAGCATAAGTTCTCCATCTAAAATAGCTGGTCATGCTATCACATCTGCTGCTGTCTGAACTTGCTCTACTCACACTTTCTCTGGACATGCATCTGTGCTGTGCAGCACCTGAGCCTAAATCATCCAGTCATATGCTGCCCCGTGTGGAGGAATAAGAGGAGCCTCTTGACTTCTTAAAGACACAGAGTCTTTGCCCCTTCAGGAGGTCGGGGTGCCTTTACGTGCAGCACATGCCAGTTTGCACTTACGTGACCTGCAAGTGACCCTCACATACCATTCCAAATTTTTTACATATTAATGAAACTGATGCCTGTATGGGATACTGAGTCAGGGAATACAACGCAATGCACCTGTTTCTCCGATAATAAGCAAATCACAATTTTTACCATTTCATAAAACATTTCAGCGGAACAATTCCACTTCAGTATCTTGTTACCACAGCAACAGTCGTCCTCAGACTGAAACCAGTAACAACCAGGTTATGAGTCCATGTTTTTATCTGCTACACAGTAACCCACTAAGAACAAGCACTACAATAACTGATACAATAACTGTTATTAGATGTCATTTGATGTCTGACTTAAGAGCAAAGCAAAGGTTATTTCTAAACACTGTGCCTCCTAATATTATTGGCAGTAATATTAAACTCATCTTGCGCGACACAAGCCGATTAAATGGCCCCTGCTGGCAACAACGAATAGCAAGGAGGCGCTGTGGAAGCATCAGCTTTTTAAAGACTAATTATAAACTCCAGAGTCATCTCAAGGAATGCAGAAGGCCTCCAGAACAACAACCTCCAAATAAGTTCAACGCTACTGTTTGGGGCCCTCCATGGTACCCCATTTAATATGTGTACTTTACTCCCATACGCATGTTCACAGCGTCACGCTGACCACTCAGGCAATAATCACACACAATTATTCAGTGTCTTTTCATATTGAATTAATTTTGATCTAGTCAAGGTCATATGCTATTTTCATATTTATTATTGTACTTTCACCTGTAACTGTGCAGCCGAGAAAAGATAAGACCACCAAACTCAAATCAAATACATGACAATTTAGTTTGTCTACTTTACATTTCCGGTACTTTACAAATCACAACAGTTTATTTCTATAATATGACATGTTATCTTTACAAATGCAGGGCAAAACCCAGCAATAGCCTATTAGGTTTCACATATTACTTAAAAAATATGGCAGTTCCATTCTGATATATTCACAACCAGTGTCTCTCTATTTAATGAGGAAAGAAACTTATTTCAAATTGACCATAGGGACAGACATATTTCCAAAGACAATGTCACAAAAGCTTAAATTCTGGATTTGCTTTCAATTTAGCTGCATCTCTTTACTACCACTGACAGGCATTAATTCCATTAAACAATCAGCCTGAAGCAACAAAGTAAATGTGGGCTATTGGTGGAAAATAATCTGAAAATATCCTAAGTCACCATCATGCAATTCAACAAACATGCCTCAAAAATTTTGCACATTTTGAAAATGCAAATTGAAAAGTCGTTAATGGAAATGCACACGTTTCAAGAAAAATCCTCGAATATCCCAAAAAAAGTTATCTTAGCTTGAGGTATTTTGTGGCTAGTTGAAAAATAAACAAATTGCAAAGTTACAAGGAACAAAAAAATGTATATTAGTAGATACATAAGACATGATATTTCATTATTCTAGAACGGGGGTGCCCAATCCTGCACCCTGCAGAGCTTAGGTACAGCCATAATTTAACACACCTGATACGGATAATCAAGCCCTCAGTATGAGAACCAGCTTAACTTCAACATAGCTGATTCTAATACTGAGGCGCTACTGAAGTGCCTGATTATCTGTATCAGGTGTGTTAAATTAGGGCTTTACCTAAGCTCTGCAGGGTGGTAGCTGTCCAGGAGCCGGATTGGGCACCCCTGTTCTAGAACTAAGCATTATTCACATGACATCCATTAATGAATAAAAACACCCTATTTGCAATTTCACTTTGTTGATTTATTGATAATTCAGTTAAATTTGCACAAAACTTTAAGGGAAACATGGCTAGTGTCTTTCAAGATAGATTTTTTGTGCATCTCAGAAACAGTTCCAATAACAGCCAGCAACTTCAATATCCACTGGCAATACTAGCTGAAACCAGAACAAAAGCTAAACCGCACATTCTTTTTCATATTATTCTTAGAACTGAATCAAAATCATTCTCTGCACCAGGATTTCCACTCAGATTCTATGGGTTTAAATGACATAGATACAGACTAGAGAGAAAGATAAACAGAGATCAGTCTCAAAATCACTTATATGATTTAGTAAACAAAGGCATAATCTGGATCACACGTGGTCAAGAATCTCTTGCTTCTTGAAAGACTTTCCTACTATAGGTTGTCATTGTGAAATCCATCGATTTTACTGCCAGTTTTCCCACCTTTACACATCAGTGATGCAAGAAGTTTAAGGTCCAAATTCAGGCAATGACAAAATAATTCTAGGCGATTAAAAACAACATTTATCAACCTCTGACTTTTTATATAATGAGAGAACTTTTTCTTCGTATAGTTCTCTGCATTGACTGTAAGGTTTCAAGGTTAGCAAACAAGATGCACAAAACAGCAGTAAACTAATAATAAAAGGATATACTAACATGAAGGTATTTTAAATGAAAATGCAAATGTTAGACTACTAGGATGCATGCAGTCAACTTTCATGTGACAGTTTAGATAAATGTTTCTTCTGCTCAATTTTTTCTAAAATTTGTTTCCAACTAAACATTGTCCACGTTTATAGCAAAATGAACTTCATTGCTGTATTCCCAGAAGGTGCACACAGTCCATTTCTACACAACACTGAGCAATGAACAGAAGGCTCCAGCTGGTGAACCTGTTATGGAAAGGCATCATCGTTAAGGGTCACACATTTATGCATCAAGCAGTTTCCAACAGTAAGACATGCAGCAGAAAGATAGAACTAATATCTTTATTTATAGCAGTGTAAGTCCAGAGACTTACAACCACTCAGCCATATTAATGACATAAATACTTATTAGGCACCAAAACAGCCATATCTAACTCATTAAGCAAGCATGCATATAAGCCCTACATACAAGAACAATTAAATACATTTCATCAACCACTATAACATCTGAAGTTTAACAGCTAAAACTGAAATTGTCAGACAGCAGACAATAGCATAACACCTGACTGTTTTACTATACAACATACCATCTGACTATTTACTGGACTACAGAGACATTATGACCTTTACTACAACACAGTCAGTGTTTGAACCAAACACAAAGCAGATTGTGAACAGAAACTTTTAATGGTCCATTTTTCATCTTTTGCTATAATAGTAACATGGCTGGACTATGGAAAAAAAGGAAACCCTATCATTAAGCTGCTAAGTGTTATGGGGAAAAAAACTTCTATGGAAAAAATTCACAACTTAAATGTAATTCAAAGCATCAGAATGATCTATTCTAGTTGAAGTCTGGACCCCTTCCCATTCTCACATCTTTAAATGAACAGCTGAGCTGCTATTGGATCGACACGACACCAAAAAAAGGGCATGCGAGCCATCCTCACCACCAGCAGGTGACCATCTCTTCATCATTATACTCCACTCCATTCATTTGTCTCCAGATGTTCCTGTCATCAGGACAAGACTCTACAGCTGCTCTGGCTCCTTCTTTTGACACACGCATTAAAAGCCTTGAGGAAGCCCTCTGAAACAGTCACTGCTGCTACAAGGTTTTTATCAGTGCAGAAGGGAGCCAAGACTGAAAGCACATTAGGCACTGGGAGAGCTGTCAATTACCACAATATTTCTTTTGGGTGAAAATCTCTCACTGGAGACATATATATATAATCTATACTGTTAAACAACAAGCAAGTGTGACTCTTTTGTATATGAATGTGAAAAAACCTTAGAATAAGCATAACCAGTCAGCTTCGAGACACAAACATCTACAAACATACAAGGCTATCTTGAAAAAAGATGGTGGCTATCTAACAACTGACATCTTGAGGTGTCACTTGCAAAGACCACTGCCAAGCTGCACCACTACCCTTTATGTAATTAATTCCAGTCAATTCACAAAAATAGAATCGTCTCTTAGAAGCTAATGTGTTAACAGAAACTGCCGGTCTCATTTTCCTTGAGCACTACGTAGATCCTGCAAAGGGCAGGAAGGTCTTTTTTGAAAAAATTAATGCAGCCACTGTCAAATTTACAGACGGGAGGATGTCTAAACCACCACTTGTTACAAAGTGGCTATGCTGCCCGCGAAAACACAATATTACGGCGTTGTTTACATCGCAACTTACTTGTTGTCCTGAATATTATACATTTGTGACAGTATTTCATTATACATTATTAAGCTTAATTATCCTTGCATTATAAAATACGAAACTTTTAGGTGAATCCTGGAGTCCAATAACGTGGGTTTTAAGTCATGAACAAAGATATTGCCTAAGTGCGTATCTAGTAAAAGAAAAACAAAACCCGCATATACGGTGTTGTAAAACAAGTTTTAAATGAGCACACAATCGCAGCGCTCTATGCGCAAAACAAAAGGAGTACCCCTCCGGTCAAAGAAAAAACAAAAGACAGATAATTTCGCAGGATCCCCTGAAAGGCTTTCCTGTCGATCAGTGCATTGGAAGGACCACGACAATCTGGGATTTATTAGTGGCGGAATCCGCGTCGAGGGAATGATGCTACTGTATGGACCACACAAGAAATAATCGCGTCCACGGTCTTGACAGCAGCGACAATGCATTGCACAGACAAAGAGATCAGACATTCAACGACAGCCTGACTTCGAACGATACATCAACGAAATTAATTACTTACAGTTCTCAAGAACTGAATTTCATCTTCCCCTTCTCCACCTTCAGCCATGGCTGTTGAGGAGCCTGCTTAGACTCTGATAGCCTCCACTGTCGCCTTGCAGCACGGCGCTGCTGCTCCTCTCTCCTATCGATATTAGCATATAGCTAATCCACAGCCATATAGGGGAGCTCGAGCAAACGCACTGCACTGCAGCCTGTCACTCACGCCCGCTCACCGCCAATGCCAGCGGCGCCGTTCCCCTAAGGGGGGCAAGCGGGAATCGCTTTCGCGGGGACTCCGGATCTAATACGGGGGAGGGGGATGGAGAAATAACAAAACGTAGTCTTGCAGTCAAAATACGGCACTGGGTACGGAAACCTGACGTCAGCGATGGCGTTCATTAGCCGATAGTGAAAAGCAGTAACCGCCGCTTAACTGGCAGACTTTCATCACTCGGACAGTTGCCGGTTAACTGACCGGCGTCATCTTTCATGAAAATGGTGAAATCCAAACGCGGCAGGGATATGCTATACGCCGTTATTAAAATGAAAAAAATGTCCCCTTCCTTTAGAAACCCAACAATTTACGGACTTATGTTTTATGAGCAAAAATCTCATTGAACGGTGAAACAACCGGACAGGTCGGTCTCATTTAAGTCCGTGACGAATGAAACGCATGACAGTGAATATTAAAAGCCAAAACACTGAAAAATACAGTCCATTGTCAATTTCATTCTTTTAAGTATCGTGTATGTTTTGCTGTAAATCCGTGCGGTGCGAGTTAAACTCGTTTTAGAATATTTATGGTGACCCCCCTAATATTGGTTAAAGTCAATGAAAAAGACTCGTGCTGTGCAGCAGATGACCATGGTGTAGAACCACTGTGGGTTTTAAATGTTTTCACGTGTATCCATTACAGATGAAAAAGTATCATTTTCTGGGACACAGCCAGTCAAGCTTGGGCCTTCAGCATGTGTTTGGGGTCCAGCTGAGCTGTCCAAACAGCTGCCAAGAATAGCTCTTTAAAAAATGTTAATAAAGTGTCTTTAAGAAGAGAAACCAAACAAATCCAAAGCATGACAATCACTTAATACTGATAACTGCCTGCATTTAAGTTGTGATCAGCACCCAAACCTCGCATTTCCGTGGAGCCCCCTGTAGGCCACATACAGTCACTACATTGGCCGGGGTGAGGTGAAACAACAAATCCGGCCCGCTGCACTTAATACAGTCTTGTTAGAGAGGTCATATTTCTAATTTCTAAGATGAAGTTAAATAGTATTTTAAACAACTGTATGCTATGTCTGTGACAATGAAATATCACAATGTGTAGTTGGTTACCTTAAAACAGGTGACATTCAAAGGTAGCGTTCGTTTTCGGGTGAGAGCGGTTTAAGAGCAGGCCTTCATTTTCTCTCCCTACGCAACTACAAGCGTAGTTAAGCAATGAAATATTTTCATTAACAAAATATATCAGAATATACTTTTTTGGTTGGGCCGCCAGACGCTAACAGTAGCCGTTGGGTGGCCTGGGTCAGCTGACGGACAGTCGCGAGCCTGGCAGGCATGCAGTCACGCCAGCGGCGCGGACGTCATCAGACGAATACTGGCGCGAGCCGCATCCGTAAAATTATTTTCCGCCCGCCTTCAGGCGCGTGCTTCCAGGCTCGCGCCGAGCAGCTCGAAAGGTGTGAGAAATTCGAGAAGACAGGCTCACAGAGAAATGATGTGGGCGGTTGGTTTGCCTCTGAGAGGACAAGAAGACCAAGCCGGATACTTTGAAATACACACAAAAGGAAATATGAACATTTGACTTCCTTGAGTAGAGGTAAATGTATTCTGTAAGTAAGAAAGACGAGTTGAGTCTGTTACGGGAAGAACTTAGTGTATACTTTACTGTCATCCACCTTGTGTATGTACATTAGATTAGATTAGATAGTATTTTATTAATCCCTTTGGCATGTTCCTCCGGGAAATTTGTTAATATTCCATAATTTAAGTATATGATAAAAAAAAAACGCTCCGATATCAAGCCATTTACAAAAGTTAGCGTAAAAAACTTAAAATATTTATCCTAAAGCATATGCTGCCATCTAGTGGTCATTTGTATAACGCGGCTAACTTTAGCCTCGAAAAGTGATGGGACAAAATCAGGCAGAATCGGGACAGAACCAGACTCAGAGTTTTTAATTTCTCAGCGAAGTATTAGGTACCCAACCGAATGGTGAAAAAAACATTTTTATTTACTATATACATATACTAAACTCCATTCACACCATTAGAGCATATATCGTTTTTCCATATCAATTTAACGGTGCTGTTACAGCCCGTAGGGATCGCGATGGGAGTGTTTCACTGACTTGCTGTTGACGGAGCAAAAATATGAAATGGTGCTTGGCATAGTTTTGGATTCTACCCGCTACCTGCTTCTTTTTGGTACCTGTCTGTGATTTCTTACTGTCCCAGGGACAACGGACAACGTGTCCTGCCGCTAACAGACAACATTTATGTAACACTTTCAGCCGCATTAAGGCTTATTTAATAAAATGTACGCCATTTCCCCCTTTCCATCTTTCTATGGGTCTGCTTGCCTATGACTTAAGTCATGATAGAGTTTTACCCTGAAACCGTGCAAAATAAAATATATTGGGTAATATACGTACCGCGTCCCACTGGAATGCCATTATAGGCGGCTAAGCTGTGAGTGGTGAGAAGGTGTGTATGTAACCCTCTTGTGGAGGAAAGTAAGACTGCAATGCAGTGACCGCAGTCAAGCGATCTGATGAAACAGGACAAATTCACTAGGCTAAATTATTTCTTTTTAACTGATTTTGAATTTGGTGAATTTCTTTGATTGAATGATTGACTCATTTTAGTCATACGTTTTGTTTGAGCTGCAGTAACCTTTCAGCGATAACAAGGAAGCACGTTATAATATTTAAAACAACATCGAAATCTCACACAAACGTGATTATGCTGAAAAAAGATATTGGTCGTTTAGAATTGCAAGATGTTCTCCCACCCCTATCTTTGAATTATATGCAACATCTAACGTACTTCCTCTGTCCTTTCTGTGCCTATTTGCTTGTTCTTGTATGGGACCTAGCTCATTTTAGGTAGCGAAACATCGACGTGAGCTTTTCATGTTCACTTCACTAGAGATCCGGGTTTCGAGTACATTTTTGGGCCACAATGTTTTTTTGCCTTATGTCAAATCTGCAGCGTCTTCTGATTTTCAGTGTGAGTACGTGGATCTTCTATAAGATGTCAAGGTCATCTAGAACGAGACCAGAATATGTACAAGCTACTGACATCCTAGTTGATATTATTGCTGAAAACTAGGGTCGAATTAAATTCACCCTACTGCTGTACTGCTGTACCAGTAGAATAGCCCAAAATGTAGGGCAGATTGACCACGCTCGGAAGACCGCAGTAGCGGGACAGAAGTCTGCTGTTCATCTGAGTTCAGGCACGCCTTCAGCATGTGCAGATCATTCAGACGTCTAATTTATGGCTGTGACGCGCGTTAAAATCAATAGGCTTCCTAGAAGGTATGACTGCAGGTAAACAGTAAATGGGTATACAGCTGGCGTTTCTTGTGGCGTTGCATTTCCTTTGACTGCATTTTACCTGAAACCGTAAGAATTCTAGTATCGTTTGTTCTCCATTAAAATGGCTCAGCCCGGTGTCTCCGTTTGGTTTTAGTTTGTGTAAGTATTGACTGTCCTGGAAGTCCTCAGATGTACATGGAGCGACCCTGTCTATCTGTGAGACCGCGGTAAGGGGCGGGGGTTTTATGTTCCAATAGGAGCGATCCAATGAAAACGCAAAAATCTCTGAGTGGCTTTGTACGCTGTCTGTCAATTGCGCTTCGAGAGTCAGCAAGCAAGGCTGGCTGGACATCAATGAGCTGAGGAAACATTGAAGGAGCTATGCAAAATATTTGTGTATGTCGTACAAGTCTTCTTTATCTGCTGACAACTGTCTGCATCAGGTGAGTCGTGGGAATGTTTGTTGGGGGGTGGGTCTAAAATGTGTTCAAGTCTACATTGATATGGAGTCGGCATGAAAACTTAAAGCTGTGGTTTTTCTTGGCTATACAAGATATTAAATATGTATAAAACCATTTTGTTAATGATTTTAGATGTTTTAATTTTAAACGGATGCCTTTATTTTTATTATTATAAGCTCTTGTTTGAACGTGATAATTACGAGCTATAAGAACCATCTTTATATTGTATAGTTTCCTCATAACTGTCTTTCATCATTTTTTTTCTGGACAAGTAGTCGAGTTAATGTGAAGTCTATAGTTGCTATTTATCGCTGTTGTTTTCCCAATGTTTTGTTTATGCGGATTTAGCTTTTAAATGCTCATGTACTTAACATCTTATTAATGAAAAGCCCCATAATTTAGTTTCATATCGAAGCATTTTTTTATGTGAGTGTTATTCTCGTGAAATGTATAATTTTCGATTGTGTGCGTTGTGCATATGGCCTTACAGGCCGGCGTACTGTCGGTGTTAGTGCAATAACGACGAGAGGCGATTTCAGTATTTACAAATAAATGCGCAGTCTGTGATTGGCGGCTGCGGTGAGAAGTGTGGTGTGGTATTTCCGTCTATGCATTAGTTAATTGACTATCTGAATGCAAAGGATTCGTTTCTGTTAATGGGCGTGCGATTCATTTTCATGATTATTTGCGACAAATGCAGACACAGTTGAAAACACTTATACTTATTTTTTTTTAATTCAATCTTTAAGACAACTTTTGAATATATTCAACCTGTATAATATTTTAGCACAGTATAAGAGTAATGAGGACTACGGGGAAGATCGCCTTAACAGTGATGGCAGAAATAAGAGTACTGATTCTCGTGCCATTATTAATATACTATTTTTGTTTTAATTAAATATTCATGTTCATCTTATACAAGGGTTTTGGGCAATACTAAGCTCGTGTTGTACGTTGATTTCAATAACGGAGTAGCAGTGTACGTGTTTTTGGGTTAGCTTCAGTGTATGTGTGTTTGTGTTTCTTGCCCAGATACTTGTGCTTTTACACACATAAGGAACAAGCTGCACGAATAGGGAAATTAATTTTGCACTAACATTTCTTAATATGAGTTAATGTTTATTATACAGATGTAAAAAGTAAGCTACCTTTCCATCTTCTGATTTCTTATCCTTGTCACGGGGTAAACACCTATGAACACTTTAAATAATTCAAATTGTCTGTGTGGTTGAATTGCTGGTACATAAATGGTGTTATGATTGTCCCATGCAAAGCGACTTCCTTATTTGTCTATAGTGTCAGTTTTTAATTTGTGAAATGACTTTGAATGTGGCCATTTACTTAATGTCTTATATTCTTATATTTGATGAGAAGTGATATTCAGATAATGGATTATATAAAGTCAAAATTATATTATGTAGATTGTATAAATGTAGATATGTACATGTCTTTGTAACTATTTATGTTGTTTTAGGTGTAGATATGTACAGGTCTTTGATAGGTTACATTTTTTAATGATTACAGAGTGTCTGAGGATTTTTTTGCAGGCATTATGTCATTAGTCTGTTAGAGAGGCCATTTCCCATTGTCATATCCATCCATCCATCCATCCATCCACTTTCTGTTCAGGGTTTCGGGGGGCCCAGAACCTATCCCGGAGGCTATGGGGACACAAAACAGGGAACAACCCAGGATGGGATACCAACCCATCACAGCCATTGTCACATCATAGTTAAATCGAGCAGATGTATAGCTTCTAAGCAGATGATTTTGTTAATAAAGATTTTATCCATTTTTTCAGCCAGATATCACTGAAACATTTTAGAATGTCTTGTGTACATCACTTTAGCCTGGAAGACACTGTTACAAATTATTTAACTACTACCCCAGCTACCACTGGTGCAGGTTTAGGCACTAGTGATAGAAGCTGTTTGTTGTTTGTGCAATGTCAGAGTAGGCAGCAGAAATTAAATATCACAGTTGTTTCTCATAATGGCTCTAGGATTGTTTTGTTGTGGTTTTGCAGGTGACCCTTTTACAGTTTAAAGAGATTATTTATGATCTGCAAAAATATTTTATTTTGGACTCAGATTTTCATGTATTATCTGTTCACTTCAGACACAAAAGATATTTGTCTGAACCATTTTTATATTACTATATTTTATATTCATCCTTGAAGTATTTAAGTCTAAGAGGTGTATTTTATTTCTTTTCTTTTTTTACAGGTAATCAATAACTAAGGAGATGAATGACCAGGCTATTTTTGTCTTGACTTGTTCCCCGAGCTTGGTATCAGAAGCAGGTCCCTCTGAAGAGTCACCCCTTAATTAGTGTACGAGACATTAAATGACGCCCATTATGGAGGGAAGGCACACTGTCCTTCGGCTGTATAAGCCCATCAGGGAGAGGATCTGCATCAGCCTGTACCTCCCAGTAGGGCTGGAACACAGTAGAGCCTCCCTATTGCACAGTGGCCATAGTCAGACGAAGGTGGGGCCAATGGGAACAAAACAAAAGCAGCAGTCTTCTGAGCTTGCAGGCAAAGACTTAACCTCCAACGAGGTTACAAAGGGTGCCACTGCAGATCTCAGCTGGATTGCGGCTGTGCATCGCCAGGCACTGGCTGACCTCTTTGCTCTTTGTGCTGACTGTGCAGCTAGGGTCCAGATGGGAAACCAGGACGGCAAACTGGAGGTCCAGCAGGAAGGAGGTGCTGCCTCCCCCTTGAGCGATACACTGAGCAGCAGCAACCTGCAGCATTCCCCCAAGTTCTCTCCTGACCAGAACAGGGGCACCACACGGGGCCGAAGGCTGAGGAAGCTGGCAGTGAAGCGAACAGACAGCGCTGAGGGTCTCCTGCAAAGCAAGTTTAAAATGAAAGTAGAGAAGGCTGTCTCTGAGGGCTCCCCATTCCAATCTGGGAAAGCCCCTGGGACCTCCACCCAGGAGAGCAGCTCCTGCACTAGCAGGGATAGCAGTGCTGCCCCACCTGTGGAGAAAGAGCTTAATGCCAATGGGCAAACCAAAGAGTTCACAGTAGACTACACCTTTGAGTCTGACACAGACATCTGCAGTGAGCTGTCGGAGTATGACAATGATTTGTACAATGGATCTGGGGGACTCCACAGCTTCCTTTGGGAAGAGCAGCAGAAACTGCAACAGGAGCAGATGTACAGCGGGAACAACCTGCGACCCACTGAGGATTGTGGTCCATCTTCCTTGGAGGTCCCCTCTGCTGCACATGAAGAAAGAGATTGGAGAGATGCTGGAATCCGAGTGACAGCTAGGGTGCAGGAAGTAGGGGGCATCGTGCAGCAGATCAATCACTTTGACTGTGAGAATCCCACTCTAGATTCACCGTCTGCAGCCAAAACCTGTGGAACAACCCTGCAGGAGGGGTGTGAACTGACTCGGGTCTCCCTGCCTCTTAAGCCAGAGCAGGATAAGTTAGTATTGAACAAGCCTCTCCACAGGGTTTTGGAAGTAGAACGGATAGATGACAGTGAGGGGTGGAGGAGATTTCAGGGAAGCTCTAGAGTACCAGTTGTGAACTCCAAAGAACTTTTACCACAGTCACTCTGGGGCCCAAATGACAGTTCTCCAGCTTCAAGCCTTAAATCTGAGAGGAGAAGTCCTTCCTCACCCTCACTTTGTGAGGTCTTCAATACATCTTATCCCACCAGCAACAGTCTGCAGAGCATGTCCCCAGTAGTTTCACCAGCTACCTCTCATATTACCAGCCCACAGCTCAATCACCGGATCCTGCTTCTACCTGAGGAAGAGGGCGACCACGTTGGCAACCAGAGGAAGTCATTTCTAGGGGCCACCTTGTCTGAGGGAGAGCCCAGGGTCACCACAGAGGTTATCGACAAGAACGGCAACAAAAACACTGTCACACGACTGGACCTGAATCTCTTTCATCAGGGAGGTGGCTCAAAATGGGGCTTCTCTAGCCCCACGCTGCCCTCCCCCCCAGGTTAGTGAACCTTATTCCCTGTAATGATTGCTCACCTTGGCTTCTGCTGGCACCCCTTCATTTGTCGCTTTCAGGTAAAATTGACACAGCAAGCACAGAAGCTTCTCATAGCTCAGTGAAAATTCAGAAATGTCTCTGAAACCCAGGATGAAGATGTGCTGGGAAGTTTCCTGCAAGGTCAGCAACTTTTGTTTGTTTCTAAGCTGCCCAGGTTTGTAAGGTCTTGTGAGTGAAACCTGAGCACCATCCTTTATTTGCCGTGCTGTTCCGCAGTCATAATTCACAAGGATATATCTCATTTTAAAGAAAAGGAGAAGGTGTTCCTGATTTTTTTTTGGCGCTAGTTGCTACAGAAGTGTATGGTTCAATGAAGTCCTTCGTGTACATGCTAATTTTACTTGGGCAGGCTTCGCAATGTGTTGCCAGCTGCATACCCGCAGTGTCTGGTCCACGGCAGGTTGTGTGATTGTAGGGTTAAAGATGCACAAGGGAATGGGACAGACTGGAGCTCATCGTGTATGCTGAGTAATTGCTGTTAACTCTGCTAGCCCTCATAAACTAGATAAAATGCTTGCCAGAATCCCATCTACCCCTTCTATGGTCATATGGTCATGCATTAGAACTGCTTTCTGGTGGTAAAAGGGAAGCAAATAGGTGCAGGATTTGTAATGGTTGTGTTAAGGTGGAATTGCACTATAGAAAAAAGTGATAAGGGCTTATTGTAGGCTTTGATGGATATAAGGAAACTTCTAGAGCTTCCATTTAATTTGTGTGCTAAGTCAAGTTTCATGCCATGTATTTCTATTGTGCTAAGCCTCCTCCTCCTTGTTATAAATGCTAATAAACATTACAAAACCTTGGACAGCCTTTCATCCAACTACTTATCTTTTGACTGAATGTACACTGCTAAACAATACATAATTTTCATGAGGGTAGGTGACACAACCCTGCTGGCTTTCTCCTTTGGGAGAAGGAAATACGTCAAGACCAGGCTGATTGTGCTTTGTGTTTGTCTTGTGCTTCGAGGTTTTGCAGTAACCTTGCTAGGGTGTAAAAACCAATAACAGTAATGATGGATTGCACTGCCTGTAACTAAGTGCTCATGCACCAAGCACCTTCTACATATTGCGTGGGGCAAAGGGAAGAAAGCCAGAAAGCAGTCTTTACTCTAATCATTAAACTCATTTTGTAAAGAGGTTTTCTGTAAATGAAAATTTCTTATGCCCACAATAGATTTAGGCAGTTTTACCACTGCCATAGAACATTTGAACTTCATCTGTGTTCTCCCTGAAAGGTAATTGACACAAAGTAGGGTTGTAACGGTACACATGTTCATTGCACAATGAGATGAATGAATGCGTTGTCTGACTCAGGTAGAGCCAAAATTCACAAGTAGATGTTCACACAAAACATTATGCTAATTGTGGCTGTGAATTGGTTACCACTAAAGCTGGATACAGCCACTCATAATCATTTGGTATCCCAATAAATTACTTACTGATAAGACCAAGGCTGTCTGTTGGCTCTGTAATACTGAAATTGGCTATGGCGTGTCTATTATACTAAGGATACACAATCATACTCTGTAATAGAAGATGGGATTTAGACATTATTTAGTTCATTAAGACAATACAATCTTCTTTTTGAATTATAGGTATATAAGATTCTAACAGGTCTGGATGCTGTTCAACCAAAATAGTTACTTCAATATTAGTTCAAATACATGAACCTGTGGCTATAGGTGGAAATTAGCAGAACATTTTAAACTGGATTCGAGAAAGCGCTTCTTTACATAGCGTGTAGTTAGAGAATGGAATAGTCTTTGTGTTAGTATCGTGCAAGCTAAAACAATGGGTTCCTTTAAGTCAGACCTAAATAAGATTTAACAACTCCGAGCTATTAGGTGAGTTCTCCCTAAATGAGCTTGATGGGCTGAATGGCCTCCTCTTGTTTTTAAATTTCTTATGTTTTTATGCAAAAATGTATTGGGGTCTTTTGGGGGGTGGGTTGGTGCTTTTTGCAGCAGTCATGCTCTTGAGTAGTTTTTACAAAGGACAGAAACTTTTCATAAAATGGGTGAGGTCATTTGCCATTTGAAATGGAAATCCATGTCTATCCGTACAAAACTTGCTTTGTGAATCTAGGCATGCCATTCTTAATGTGTCTCTTAGAGACAGGAACAAACATGCCATTCCATCTTAAAGTAACCCAAGACGTCCCACAAGCTCTCCTGGGAAGCTGTAGTGTGTCTCTGTGTTATGAAAGACTATAATGCTGGGACCTTGACCCCTTGCAATATTTGTGTGAATTCATATTTTTATTTTTGTCTGGTGCTTTTCCTTCTGGAAATATTACACATGTACTTTTCACAATTTCACAAGCTTCATCTTGATGAATATACAGTATTCTCATCAATTCATAATATAATATCCATTTATTTTCAAAGCTTTTGACCTTATTTGAGATAATCAAGCTGGCTGTGTCAGTGACTATCGATCATGCACAGTTCTTCCCTCATCCACGGTTGCCTCAAATGATACTCTTTGTTATTTAGCACACAGAGTTCTTATTTCTTGAAGTGTATAAAAGGGTTGAATGTAGCTCAGATGTTCATGATTCTCTCTGAAAAATGTTACTTTTACTCAACTTGATATAAATTTCCAAAAGTACAGGAAGGTCTTAAATTGGCACTGTGCACTTTTCACACATTTATCTGACACTTTTATCCAAACAACTTACGTTAGAGAGAAGTATTACAATTTATGTGCACTCCCTGGGATTCAAACCCACGACAATTCCAGCCAACATGTACCTTAAGTAAATGGGGGAGGGGTTTGATTTTCATCAATCTTGTAAATTTTACCCAATTTCTATTGAGGAAAAAGTCACAGTGTTGGCGCATATTTACATATTTGTTATTTAATTTTCTAAAGCTCAAGAAAAGCACAAGTCTTGAGCCTGAATTTACAGAATTGTAATAATGCTTAGCTCTCACCTTAGAGTCGCAGAAACAACCAAAGTAGAGGCACAGAAAGCTTGGCCCTAGGACGTGAGCTTATTCTTGGTCACGCCCCTTCATTATAAAATGGATTTAGCTGTGTCCCAGTTTCATCCCGTAATAAATATGATGAGATTAAGAGAATCTGTCAAGTATTTCATTGTGACTATGGATGACAAGGATTCAAACCAATAGTCATATTGCCAAACACACACAGATCCAATGATAAATGTATTATAAACCACCTCATAGAACTCTTAATGCAATCCTGGTGGCCACGACTTACTTTTACAATCCTTGCTTTAGGCTGCTTCTTCCTAGGATGCCACAGTACCCTTTGTCCTTCAGGAATGGACTGAGCCTGGCATAGAGCAGTTACAATTGGGCAGGTGTGGGATTGTTAACTCAGTATGGGGGATGAAGCACTTAGAAGTGGACTGATCTGTTCAAACTAGTCATAGTGGCAGGGACCCTAGCCGTTCACCTCCAAACGATGCAAATATGATTGTTCTCCGCTTCAGAGATATAAATAAATCCTTGTTTTTAAAAAGTTAATCTGCCATGTTAGCTTTTTATGCTTTTAATCACTGCAGTGGATCCCATAGAATTTACACACAAAAAGAAAAGCA
This sequence comes from Stomatorhinus ivindoensis, assembly GCA_019775895.2. Classification (NCBI taxonomy): domain Eukaryota; kingdom Metazoa; phylum Chordata; class Actinopteri; order Osteoglossiformes; family Mormyridae; genus Stomatorhinus; species Stomatorhinus ivindoensis. The sequence goes on along the minus strand of JABFEB020000026.1, from coordinate 185,449 downwards.
CATGACACTCACTGGGTTCCCTGCTGACTCTTTCCCTAGCACAAGACAGCCTTTCTTACACTTGACTATCACTGCATCTCCTCTGGGTCATAAGTGGGGTGTATATTCCTGAATGACAAGACATGGCAATGTCAGCATCGGAACATCGCCTGCACAAAAATTTATTGGTGTTCTCTGGCTGAGTCGCTGCATCTGGTTTTTAAATCATCTCAGGGTTGTGCTAAATAATTAATTACAATAAAAATGTTAGAAGCGACAGGTGAGAAACACCTGTTAAAATACTGTGGTTGTGGTGAAGAGGGCATAAGGTGAAGCTTGTGAGTCTTGCCAATGACAGACAAATTTAAATCCACTCTTTTTAATCCACTGCCCTTGGTCCTTATGGGCAGTGCAAGTATTGATGTAACTGCTTGGGGCAAATAGGATATTGGAGGAAAGAAGGGGAAAAGGAGTCAAAATGAACCATTGACAGCATCCTTCAATAAGCCCTGAGGCTTTGAGGAAACCAGGAGTCCTGGCGTGTATCCTCATCAGAAAGGAATTCAAAACAGATACAACTTTTTAAACTTATTTTAGGACAGACCCTGAAAAAAATATTGGCTTCTGCTTACTTATGTAACTTCACAGTATGGGTATTTTATTGGTGGCATCTCCTTGCTATTCAAACATAAACACATTTTTTGTGCTACTGTCCCTGCTACAGCTTCCACATGGTAGATGGTGTCATAGATGTGCTTGGAGATGCCCAATCACAAATTCATGCTTTGCACCATGCTTTGAGGGCATGAATGAATGCACCTGGATTCTCCCTACCTCCCACCCCACTACTCATCATGTGCTGGCATGCGGCATTAATAAAGTTCTAATTCCATAAACCATTCAGCTTTTGGAGTCATGTGAAACCTATTGCTCTAGAGGCAGTCACTTGACAGCAGGAAATGCACAGCATGTCACAATGCTCAGTGCACTGGCTGCCAGCACCAGCCAGGAATAAGGACAAGGGGAGCTTCTGTGTTAGTGATTACTCCAATGGTGGGTGATGCATTGGTCAATAAATTTCATTGCCACTGCTCTCAAGTAGTTTCCTGCAGTGAGAAAGTGAGAAAGCTTTCTCATCTCTGACTGTCATTTAATTTGACCTGCTTCTCTGGAGCGTCTGACTGTACCAGCTTACACACTGAAAGCTTATATTAACTAGGGCTGCCACTAACGACTGTTTTTCAATGGATCAATGTATCGAATATTTTACCGATTGGTCGATTAATCTAAACGATTACTTTTCGTCCAGAAAATGAATCAAACAAACATTATGGCATTGCAGCGCTTTAGATAATGGACACCGGCTTTTCGCCACTAGACAGACAACATTTTAGTAGATTAGTAGTATGCCTAAAATATTAATCAGATGCATATTGTGACGCCCAAAAGTTAGTAATATGTATAAAGTCGGCGTGTCAGGCTCATTAAATTTGGTTCGTGGAGCAGCTGACCACATGCGTTTTGGTAAATCGTGGAAGCAATAAGCATTTTTGTCGCTCGGTAGCCACAACATCTTTTAAAGGGGGAGATATTGTTGTTAAAGTAGTTAGAAAAACATTGGTGGTGTGGCGGTACTTTTTGCAGATTATTAGATTTTTTAAAATATAAGGACAAAAGATATTAAAATGCTTTCCGTAGTGATGGAAAATTAATAAACATGAATATACAGCGCTTACAGTCGTTTTGCCTACTCTGGGGGTCCATCATCCAGAATAGCGCTTGCGTGTTTTCTCTTCAGGCCCTCGTGCATAACGGTAGTGTCGTCGTGATATGCTGTCGAACTTTGGACAGTCTACAAACCACCTTTTTGTTTTGTAAAAACTTATAATCTAACATTATATAGTGACATTCATCAGAAATAATAAAGATAATCTCATTTTAAAAAAACGACGCGTCGATTTAAAATATTGACGTCGCAGCGTCGACGTCATCGACTACGTCGGCTAATCGCGGCAGCCCTGTTATGAACCTAAGCTTTATAGGAGGTTGATTAAACACATGGTGATGCAGCTCTGGCATTGTGTCCCTATTCCCTGCTAGTTGGTGGGTCTCCTCAGGATTGATTGACTTTAGGTTCCACCCGTGATAATTTTTGGTTTTGTTGGATTAGTTTTGCTGTCTTTTGAAAAAAAAAATACACATTTCAGTACACTAAAGTGGAACAAGATACCTTTTTCCCTCTCATGATGTGTTTGGATTAGATGTGTTAATTAAATAGGGTGTCACTCATCATATGGTCACCTCTCAGAATTGAGAATGAGAGTTTGGTGCAGTTTTCTCTCTGTGTGGTGCCAGCATATTGAAGGTGGACGTTACGCAAATGGAGTGGTTTTTCTGTGTTGCACTCCCAGTTTTCACCCAGGCCACGTTGATATTCTCCATTCATCCATAGCTTGCTGCTGAGAGCAGCAGACCTGGTAATGAATAACAAATGTCAGCGGCTGGATAAAAGCAGCAAAAATGCAGGATGTAAAATCAGGCCCTGCTTCTTGCTGAGCTTTGTTACTTAATCACCAGCTGTACAAATGCAAAATTATGCATTTCCTTTTTAAATGGCTTTTAGTGCTGTGACATAAACCAAAAGGCAGGGCTTGGATTGCTTATAACAATATGTAATGTGTGACACAAGGGATGTGGCTTGTTTTGTGGTGTGAGAACAGCAGTTTAGGTTGGCAAGCAGCTGTCAGGTCTGGTGGTTTGATGTTCATACTAACACTGCTGCCACTACAGCTGTATAGTCCTTCGGACTACAAAATTACAGACCCTGTTTCAGGCCACCTCCAATGAGTCAGATTTATTTAGGTTCTACATTTGTAGAAATCTGTCCCATCAGGAGATACCTGTTGGATATCATAATCATATTTATCTCATCATATTTTCTAAAAGGGGATATGTGTATATGTATGCACTGGGTGTATGTGTATGAAGAGACCAGTTCAATAACGCACAGCTTGATCACTGTTTGGGAGAGTTCCTCTCCAGCTTAACCCTTTTCAGTGAATAACAAATGTACATTACTCAGGGCAGTTAATTTCCTTAGTGAACCTTATACACAGTTAGTTTCAAATCCACTCATGTGGGCAAACGTAGAACTGTCTGAAACTGTTGTAGTGTGCCTCTCTTGCCTGTTACCTGCATGCAGGCCTGTGTCATTTGCTGAGCTTATCTTTCTCTTGTGCTGTATGTTTGGTGAGCAGCTGTTAAGTTGAATCTTTATGTATATTTATATTTGTTTTTTCTATTGTATCTCAAACAATAGGTAAACAAATGTTCTTTATGTGTTATGCTCACACATACAAGCATGATAAATATTTTAAAATATGGGCTTTTAATTTAATTTCCTGGATGGGGAACACATTATTTTGGGACTGATCATTTACAGACACATCTCATTAGTGTGAAAAAGTATTTTCACACTACAATTACAGATTGAAAATAGAAATTATATTTTTTTGTAGTGGTGGTGTGTATGGGGGCTAGAGATTGTAGAGGTTGGATACATTGGATGTGTAGGGGTTAAACTGGGGGTGGAGACTATGCCATCGTCATTCTAACAGCATCTACTTAATTAACATTATTTAGGACTTTCAGTTTTCCTCATATACTTAAGGGAATGTATAGGTAACCAGTGGAAGGCTTCTGCATGGGCTAGATTCGCATTTGGCCATTTTTATTGCTCATCCATTTCTTACACCATATTCATATGCAGTCTCATGTGGAATTTCACGATGGCAAAAATGACAGTGTTTTGCTGTGTGGGTGTACATAACTGCTGGTGAAGCTGGTGCACACACTTCACTTCTTTTTCTTTTGGTCCTGCAGATGGCACTGTTGTTCATTTAATATACTTGAACATCATAGCACATTTATTATTATTGTTGTTATTACTGTTATTATAGCAACTCTCAAATTCATTCATGAGACCATTATTTTACTTTTTAGGTTTAATTGCCATGCTGAAGGGTACAATTTCAGAGGTGTGTTTTAGAATTTGTACAGTCTTCAAAATATTAAGCCTATTTTTCCATTTTACTTGCATTTGTCAATCAGCTAATAATTTTTTTTGCCTGCCCAGTCCACAATGCAGTAATTTGTATAAATGATGAAATGATTTTAGCATCAGAATTATTTTGGTCTGTTGTTTTTTTGTTAAGAATATGTGTTACTTGGAAGCAGCTGAACAGGCATATGTGTGAGTTTTAAACAGGTCTATGGTACACAGGGGATTAAAGAAGCCATATTTAGCTTTTGTCTCAACTGATAAGAAATATAAAGCTTATAAATAATTTTAATAGACCAAAGCTGTCACAGTTTAGGGCTGGGAAGTCGTTAGTCCTCTTCTGTGCATTTCAGTACAGTTTATTATTCTTATTGAAAGCTGCACTGATGAAACCCAAGATCATTTCCCGTGTTGACTCACTACTTAGTGATTTAATGATGTTCCCAGCAGCTTTGTGTCCAGTATTATTTGAATTTACGTATCTTTTATTTGCCCCTGTAACCCTGTAATCCTTTGCTGTGTTGTGGGAGCTCAAGTTGAAATTTCAAAAATTTTTTAAATGCAAGAACTCCTTGGCGAGCAAAAGGACATGGGTTACAGTGAGGAGGCTTAAACACATACAACATTTGAAATAATGAGCAAATCGTTTTCTGATGTTATGATATTCCTCTTCTTTTCAAAAGTAGCAGTTGGTAGATCTTTTATGATGTGACCCTCCCCGACATTAGCCTGATCATTTCCCGGTGGGGTATCACGGTGGCGCAGTGATTAGCATCGATGCCTCTCACCTCTCGGCCCAGCGTGTGTGTGGAGTTTGCATGTTCTCCCCATGTCATCATGAGGTTTCCTCCAGTTTCCCACCACAGTCTAAAACCATGCTGAGGTTACTTAGGCTTACCAAGATGCCTAAATTATGCCCGTGTTAGTGAATGTTGTATCAGTGTGCTCTGCAATGGGTTGGCACCACATCCTGGGTTGTTCCCTGCTTTATACCCATAGGCTTTAGACCCCCTACAACCTTGAAGAGGACAAGCAGTTACAAAAATGGATGGATGAATGTTTCCAGGGGTCTTAGCTTTCTGTCTTTATTTCAGTCTTTGAAGTACCTTTTTCCCCATACGTTAGATTGGAAACATAAGTAATATATGCTACAATATTTCAGAAGTGCACCCAGAAAACCCAGGCTGAAGTCAGTATTGCTGGTCTGCTGCCAGCTAAGGCTGTGCGAGATGGCAAAATACAGTGGAAACCACTTATAATGATCACTTTCTTCTTTATGCCTCAGGTAGAATACCATCTAATTGACATTAGTATATTTGTTGCATGAATTTAAGATAATAAAACGCTATTAATTTTACTGACAATTACATTGTCAAAATACGGTACAGCTGTTTCAAATGCTTTTCAAATTACAGTATTGTACAAATTAATTACTGAACTGTGTATAATTCAGATACGTTATAATACAGTACAGTACTGTACACAAAAATTCAATTCAGAAGAGAGGGCTGCTGTGTTTGAAGCTGGACAGTGAAGCCAAAAGACGGTTTCAGCTCCGATGGAAGAATGATAATCTATCTCCATTCACCAGAGATCAGCATGTTTAGAGGCTCAGTGCCAGTAGTTTGGAGTGCTCTAAGCTAGTTCGTGTCCAGAATCCATATGTGAGAATTAAATGACTGTTTAATTTATTATGGTTCCTTATCAAGCAGTACAGGAAAATGTTTGTTTCTGGAATCTGTTACTTTTGCTGTACCAGTTTTGATAATGATCCTTTCCTGCTTTTGATCTCCTTTGAGCATTTCCTGCAATGCTGACATTGTACAGGCTGATAGGTCTTTTTGAATGTTGGAGCTGTGTGATTTAGCTGTACATTACCGTGCTGTGCTCTTTGCTCGTGAAGTTATTTTACAAGCTGTCACAGAGGTTCCTCTGCTCCCATATTTCTTCCTGTAGCCCATATGCGTCACTCCTCAGGTAGGTCAGACAGATGATTGTAGCTGGCACTAGGCACTGGAATTTTATCAGGTGTTTAAACCTGCTCCCCTTATTTCTATTTAAGCCTTTCACTCTAACTTCTTCCATTATATTGCTGACTAAAACCCCCTTCTAGTAAATGATTGTGTTTTGTGAATAACTATTTCTTGCCTGATAAGATTATTTGGGATTTTTTTTAAATCAGTTAACAAATACTGTCATGTTATATTGCTTAGAATTTTCTGCTGCATTGACACAGGCAGTTTGAATTGTTTTTGTTGATTTTCAGTAGACCTCAAATGAAAAGTTTGTTGATGTGTTTCAGCCACGTGCTTTTACAGTCTCAGTATTCAATGCTATACCGATGTTCAGTGTGTCATGATTGATTGTCTGGCTACATTGGAATAGCCATTCATGGTAAAGGGGCAGGCATATATTCTCACGGTTTATCCACTTATGGGCAGTGGAATTAAGTTCTTTTTGAAATCTGTGGCAGGAATTCCTCTGAAAGTCTAAAAAAAATCCAACCTAGGATCAAAATGGGAAGGCAGAAATATACTGTATTATACAGAGACAGTAGCTATTGTGAAGCTACCAAAACCTTATCCCCACCTGTGTCTTGTCAGTGTATTTAACAAAACATGTAATATTCAAAAAATAATCTTGTTTTCTTCCTTGGCAGCACCCTGGTACCTTGGGCAGCTGGAAATCAAATGACTTCTTTGCTTTTCTTCAGAGGACACCACACTGAGACAGGATGACATCTGGCTGCTTGACGGAGATGAGTCTGTCTCTCAGGACAATGAAATTCTCCCCCGCATGCCCAGACCGAACCACCTCGACATTCTTAGGATTACGCCCCCAGAAGATGACATCACTGGTGACACACCCTACTACCCCAACCGGGAGTTCACTGTAAGTGATAATCAATCTACCCATTATACATGTCAAGATGAGTTTCTGTATGGAGTGCTGGATCTGGTGGGTGTTTAGTGACGTGCTTTTGGTTCTGTTGGGTATTTTTTTTCATATAGAATACTAACTTGGCTCGTTCTGTACCCTGAAAGTGACACTGATATAAAACAGGACTGCATGATTATGGACCAAAATACCCAGTCTGGAGGTCCTTTTTCTTTATTTATCAAGGCCAGAGCATGGGGAATGCATCTGCTTTGTTACTGCAGCTGGTCCACATAAATGCGACAGTGCCACAGATGGTGCTTATTCACTAACTAGACTGAGTTTGGCAAAGAGCAGCTAGGATGTTTCCTCGTCTTAAGGGATGCTATAGGAAGGCGTTTTCAAAGCTTTCCATCCCAGCAGTTGCATGCAAAAGGAAATGAGGGGGGACCTAAATTAAGCAAACGGCAAAAATCTTGAGTTCTGTCTTTACTCACCATCTGTTCACAAGTGCTTTATCAGCTCCTAACATAGCACTTCATATCTAGCTCAATTTCATTTGCTTTCGTTATTTTTTTCTGATCCACAGTCTATGTGAACACGCCATTGCCACTTTTCTAAACAGCGCTTCTGCAATATAAGGAGTGGGTGAAGAAACATGAGTGCTGTCTTGTTCTCAGGTGTTGCTGGCAAAATATTTATACCTCTCACACCTTCAATAACATCATGTACCTTCTGGGATTTTGTGTAGTGTTATAATAATAGATTGGTGATCCATGCATGGAAAACAAAGTAGGGCATTTTTCAAAAGTTTTTTCGGGGGGGGGGGGGACCATAATAAACCTCACAAGAGCTGCTTGTCTAAAAATTGGCATGTTACCGGATACAGTTCCAGAGAATGACAATTGTAAACACACACATACAGTCTCATGGATATTGTTTGGGTGTGGAGCACAGTCAAATGTCCTTCTGGTCAAACTGCATTTAATCCTCTTCCCTCCCTGGGATAACATGACCTATTGTCACAGAAATTGCCTTGGATTTCATGAGACTTTTAGCGAAATATTGTTGTGTGAGTCTGCCAGGTGCTGTTGTTACTGCTTTCAGTGTCTGGGGCTGCTAGCTTGCTTGGCACACAGTGACACTTGGATCTTCAATAACTAGTCATGATGGAATCATTAAAATAATTGGATTGCTGCTTTAGATTGTATGAGTGTGGTTGGTCTGCATTATGTTAATATAATTGATCTGGGCCATGTTAAAGTTGTTACTCTGTGTTAGGAAACTGTAATTTAGTTTAAACTGTAGTTTGGGCTACATAGGTATGCTTTGTGACTTATACTGTACATGCTGTTTAAGTGCCACAGGCCATAAGCTGTGTCCTGAGTTCAGAAGATGGCGCCCAGTTTAAACAGCTTTTCTTTCTCTGGCTCTACCCTGTCGTCCCCAGGAGCCTCTTGCATTTGTTCCCCTGATGATCACAACTGTGACCCATTAAACACAGTGTTGGTTATGCAATAGGGGCACATGTACAAGGCCCTCTGCCTGTGGATTACTTTTAATCCCTTCGTACCACAGAGAAATTCTGCAGCCTGATTTGTTGTGCCATCGACTGTCCATCCATCCATGTGTCATCTTTTATTGTTAATTAAAAATTATGACATTGATTATGCAGAATATGTAATGTATAATAGATACCATTGGCAATAACATTAGCAGTTTATTTCAGCTGGTGAGGAAAAAAATGCTAGAAAATTCAATAATATGACAAGATATTGATTCAAAAGATGCGAGTTTAATATGACATTCCAAATAAGCAAAGTTAATGTCTGCTTACAAGTGTGGACACAACATCTGAAGCATGAGCTGCCTGGGCTAAAGTTGTTTGAACAGTCCCGAAAGCCAAATACCTTCAGCTTCCTATGCATATCCTTAAGCATATTTTATGCCTTTAAATTTAAATGTTTTTTTCCAAAGCTGCTTTGATGTGTGTGAGCCTGACATTTACTGGTAACTACCTTTCCCAGATGGGAAGGTTGCTTTTGATAAATTTTTTTAGTCTCTATGTTGCAACTTGTGCCCAGTTTCATTGTCAGTCTTGTCACTAATCAGTGGTCTGCATCTGTTCAGTCTCCGTAATTTTCTCATCTGTGAACAACAGTGGCTTACCATATCCAATGGCCTGTCTGCCTCACTCGGCACTCCGGTACATTAGCAGCACCCATGGCAAAGGAGTGTCTCGTGGCTGGCCTTGCTCGTGCTTCCTGTCCCTCATCAAGATCTACATACAACAAGATTTCATCATCCTGTTTTCCTGAGACGCCCAAGCAGTCCACACCCTTAACCTTGTTCTCCTGCTTAACATTTTCATTTCCCATCATGCCCTACATGCTGCTGTAATCCACATTAATCCATCCCTGTGCTTGATATCCAACTATTCTTACTCTTTAAACTTTTAGCTTTCAGGTGTGCACAGCTACTCCTTTGCTAAAAAAACACTTCTGTGATGTCTTGCCCATTTCAATGGACTTAATATATTTGTTTTTAAATGTACTTTAGGGTGTAATGGAAAGTATATTTAAAGTGTACATTTCTTATATTGTTGATGATATTGTTGAAATTAGCCTACTTTGGTAAACTTTGAGCATAATTGAATGAACTGTTTTGAATGAATGTTTTTATAAGAGTTTATTCAGGAATACTTTGTGGTGGCTATAGTAATATTTGCTTTGCTTAGAACTGATAATCCAATGTCAAATAATGTAGCCATAAATCCAGCGTTAATACTCTTTATTTAGGGTATAATATACATATACATCATTTCAGTAATAATCTTTTTACATGTATTTTGTACATGTTGAATTTTAAAATGGTGTCGTTAGGTGTTTTTGTTTCTTACTCAGGAATTTCATAAAACAAGATTTCCTTGAATATTAATCAGCTATGTGTGCAGCATCTAATGCCAATAAGCTGAAAGTATGCCCAAAAATTGCAACTTTTGTATCCATTAGGAGATAATCACTTCAATTTTCTACAGTCACCTTTTTAACAGCTCGGCTTGATGAATTAGTGCTAAAATGCAAAACACTTAGTAATATTGATTTTGGTGGTATGACATTTGCAGAGAGTAATTATGGCCTGCCCAGCCAACTAATTGTTGCAGATTATGCCTGTGGTGTAACAGCGCGACTCGGAACCATCCCTGGCAGTGTGTCTGACATGAGGATTAATGGCCTGAGCTCCTGCTGTCTGTGTTTACTGAGTACTAGGAAGCAGCGAGAGAGTGCCCTACCTGTACCAAAGGTCTAGAAGAGGTGGAGAGGATGGAGGGGCGGGGGCAAGTAACCAGACACCTAAGCAGCTGCTGGAGATCACTCTCAGACAGGGAGGTTGGGGGTGGGCAGGGCAAGAGGCGGGACGGACCGGTGAGCCACATTCCTTTGCAAAACTTGACGGCTTTTTCACACGAGAGAGAGCGCAGCAGCAAGGGGAAAAGCGGGTTGCCCTTGACTTGATTCTGCGTGGCAGGACTAAGCGGGAGCTGGAACGTTCCAGGCTTCTCTGTCTGACTCAGGCTGACAGCTGGAAAACATTGTTGCTTTGGAACGATTTTTTTTCTCTGCCTGCCGCAAGCTTTTTCTTAAGAAGCCCTTCTTCCTGGTTTCCCTTGGAGAATATTTTGTAGTACTTCACTCTTTGCTCCCATTTGTGAAACTTGAAGGGTTTTACTGTGCTACGTTTTTTAATACTTGTACAAAAAAGTTTTTGAAGGATTTTTTTTAATAAAAAAAGACTTTTAGAAGACATTTTTATTAACAGCAGCACAAAACACCTTGTGAAAAGGATTACAGGAAGCTATGGTTTGTTGCAGAAGCTCATCTGGGCCAAGCAGGCTTTCGAGGATACAAATTGACAAAAGGACTTTTGTTTGCTGAAAACGAAATTGGATCGGAGCAGGTTGGAGACCTGAAGGTGTAGTGATGAGCCCTTTGTCAAGTGTCCTGAATGTGGACTCTGAGCAGGATAAATTTTTCTTTCTGGACTCTAAATTTGAAAGAGGAATGCACAAAGGAGACATATAAAATTATTATTAATGAATAGTAATTTATAAAAATCTGATTACTTGGTAAGATGATTCAGTTTGATGATCTGGGACCTTAAACAGATAGATTGCGATGAATAACATAAATGGCAACCCGGATACTAGTGATAAGTATCTCCCGAACTCATTCCTCAATAAAATCTCGACTATGTTCACTCGGATTGGGGCAGAGAGATCAGAAGTGCAAGAGCTAGACAGGGAGGAGGCGGTGCTGACTTCATTCCGGACATTTGCTGATAGCCATGACCCCAACTCTGCAGGAATTCTTGGGGCAGAAGGTCTGTCAGGTGTGACTACAACATACCACAATGGTAACGAAAGTGCTTCTGTGATAGAGGAGAACAGGGACTCACATCAAATCAGAAGAGGGTCAACCGATACAGATCTGGTCCAGGTAACCATGGTGGAAACCTACAGTGATACAGAGACTGAAGAAGAAGAAGCTGAGGAATCTGATCTTTGGTTTAGAAGCCATGGACTCTCCAAGGAGCCACATGATGGTGAGCAGTTTGACGGGCGGGTACCCATCTTCAGACTGCACAGTGCTCAGGAGACACCCATCACAGACATCAGTCCAGCTGCAAACCAACAAGTTTCTATGGCATCTTTCCCCAGCTCACTTGAAAAGGCCGACAAGGGGGACGCAACTTTACATGGTGTTTCTAGCTCCTTTCATTCCCTTGCTAGAAAGAGCCTTTCAGACACACCAATGCCCTTATTCAAGGTCTCTCTGGATAGTTCTGAAGGGTTACATTCAGTGGATAGTCCCACAAGTATGCAGCAGGATGACCTTCTTGAGCCTGGACCACCCATCCCAGCTGAGACAGCTGATATTGGGGAACTTCCAGAACAGCCCAGACTCTTTCCCAATGGAGATGTTGCACCAGTCTCCCCCAGTACCATGAGGCCGCCTGATGTTGACCCTGAGGAGAATCCTTTAGTTATGGACTCAATTGAGGCACCTGACCAGGAAGATACCCCTTCTGAAAGCCAGGCCTCCACCATACCCTCTCTGCTCAGGAGTCAAAGTGATGTGTCTGATAACAAAAGGAAATCAGAGGTCTCACCCCATGAATCCCTGTCTGGGGGCATGCAGCTTCCTTCCAGTACCCCTGGGGAGAAGCCCTTCCGGCTCCCCGCACTCTTCAGTGGGTTACGGGTACTGAAGAAGGGAGCTGTGGGGGAGGAGAGGGAGACAGTGGCCGAAATCAGACAAAGAGACACCGACTTGGCACTACTCCAGCTAAAGAAGCCGGTCAACAAAGGCTGGTTGTTCACTGAGCCACTGCCGAGCAAGAAGCCCAGACCTGTGCTTGAACTGAAGAGCAACTTTTTGGAGCCGCTGACCCAGCACCTCACCCTGAACAGCGGCAAAACTGAGGGAAAGGAGCCTGCGACTGAGCCATTGGCTGACCAAGTGCCCCACCTTAGAGAAGAGGGCACAGAGGGGAATCTGCACCCAACCACCTCAGTGGAGGATGCTGACAAAGTCCTGGAAACACCGTTTGATACCTTTAAAGCATTTTTTACCCCAAAACCACCTAAAAAGGATTCTGGAGAGGCTGTGGACCGGGAAGCTGTGAAGAGGAAAATCAAAAATGAGAAGGAGGTTCTGAAAGCAATATTTGAGAGATCTTTGTCCAAACCAGATAATAAAGAATTAACGGATGGAAAAGTATGTCATTGCAAGCAACTTACTCTCATCTTTTCTGCTTAACTCATCTGTGTGTGATTGTTCTGACAATTCTGTGCAATTTGATTGCTAAGATAGCTGACAAACTAATGCAAATATATCATAAATATTTGTAAAAATGTAGGATTAAAAGTAGTGTTTCTTATTAGTAATATAACTCGTCTGATTTTCCATTTTAATTTTAAAAAATGTTGGCGCAAACAAAAACCCAAGGATTGTCTGAATGTTACACTCCAACCATATGAAGTGTCATGTTAAGATGCTTTAGTGGACCTTAATTACATTTTCTTGCTGATTTACTTTAGAGTGGTAAATAGCTTAAGAATAATTGCAATTAAAAGTTATGCGCATGTTTGTATCCTGTTCTCTTGTTTAGCAACGCCAATGTTTTTTATACAAGAACCAAAACTCTTAACTTTGTATCTCTCCAATGTTGCATATATTGCTGATGTTTTGCTGCAGACTGTGACCTGTTAATTCGTTGTTTGTCCTGCAGTCTGAGGCTACCTCACCAGCCGATAGTGAGGACCGCACACCGGGGAGGCTACAGGCTATCTGGCCCCCCCCCAAGACCAAGGATGAGCTGGAGAAAGTGGGCCTCAGGTATACAGAAGCAGGTGAGGCCCAGCTCTAGACCACATCTTACACTGGAATCCTTGCTGCACTCTCTGATCTGTCTGAACTTCTCATTTAAGACAAGGATAAATGCATCCTTATCCAAAATATTTAACATCAGCAGTTTAATCTAATTTTCAAGTGACGGTCAGTATTAGGGCATCCAGAGCATGCTTGTCTAGAGCCATTTAAAGGAAGGAACATGCAGGGCATTGATGGGCATTGAAGCTGTTCTTCCAGGGATTGCCTTGTAGCCTTTGGGAAGACTGACCACTCCAGGTCCAGCTCCACGCACAAGCACACCAACAGCAAAAATCCTGAAAAAGGACGCATTTAATTATACCTCTTTGGCTTTTACCCTTTTAGCTCAGATCTGGAACACGTCTGTCTGGTTTAACTGGTTTTAGTTTGCCGTTCCGAGCTGTACAGTGTCATTACAGTGAATGGTGGCTAAACGGCTCAGATATGAGGATGTGGGGGCTTTGCACAGTGACCCATCAACCTGCAGACAGGTGAATGCAGCTGTGGGTTTGCATGTAGGCACATATAGATGTGCGTCAGCACTGTGCTCATCAGAATCTTTTACTTTTTCCCCTTTGAATTTTTTGAAAGCACAGCAGGTGCTTGATGTTACCAGGAACTAACCTGAGCCAGCAGATAACCAGCTGCTGACATTCCTATTGTGGGTGTGATTACACACCTTAGTCACTGACTCAAGTACACGCTGTTTACCAGGAAACACTAATGGTTTTGTTCAGAGATACTAAATTATTTAGGTATGTCACTGTTTAACTATGTCACAGTGCAAGTGTTGCCAAATGCGTAAGACTTAAATATGAATGTATTCATGTAATGTACTTTGTAATGCAACTCAGAATCTAATTAGACTTTATAGAAATCTGGCTCCTCTGCTGAACTGATGCTACATTAAATCACATCACATTAATTTACATTAATACATCATCAGTGTCCTACCTACCTAAACTGGCTAACCTCTTAAACTTGTTTGTGAATCATGAGAAGCTGTCTTATCAAAGTCATCTTTATTGTCATCATGTGCATGAACAACAAAATGAAACTGTGTACTGCAGAGCTGATTGTGTCCCACAGTGTGCGCAGAAAAGGGAAATCTAACTGAAATTTGTACATATACAAATAAAGGCGGTAAAGGGGGTTGGTGAGAGAGGGTTATCTGTTGCATCCACAGAGCCCATCAGGCATACAGTGGACTCTCTTACCTGCAAGCACTAGGTCTGCAGAAAGTTGCTTACTGAGGCATGTTATTGACCTTCAGCCATGCTGCCGTACTTCCCCATTAAATGTGCTGCCAGAGACAAGCATCGCTGCAGTGTATGGCGTGATTCATTTCTAATCTTAATTACAGAGAGATGATCAGTTTGTTGCCATAGAATCGATACACCACTCTCCATAATGGCATCTAACCATAATTTCCTCTAATGATATGCCCCATCGTTAGCTGACCCTGCACTTAAATCATCTGGATAATGTAAGTAATCAGCCCAGTAGTGTTAAAGAAATGTTAATCAGGGTAAACTAGCTGCCAGGAAACCGGGCAGCAGGTCACAGTTTTTAGGGTGTTTGTGTTGGGGAATTAGTGTGGGGTTCCATGGCACTGAACATTATTTATTTATGATGCTCTGGTGCTAAATACAAGGTCACTAATGTAGTTGCAATTAAGAACCATTTTGTCATGTGATCATTGGACACAAGAGGAGCAAAATTGTTGTACCTTTGGGCGGGATGTTTAGAAAAGACTTGTGTGAATTATGTTTGTAAACATATGGACAAATGGTTTGAATACCAAGTCTGGTGCAGGAGTTATAAATTACGGTGCAGCAGTAGTTAAATCCAGCCACAAAAAATGATCTGGGATTGGTAAAAGATATGTGTTTCTCCTGATTAGGGCTTCTTAAATTGTTGCAAAAAAGGACCCCTTCAAAGGTTGCAGTCACATGTTCATTTTTTCATTATCTAGTACTATCTATGCAATATCCAGACTCCTATTCGGTCAGATGCATAAAGAGTTTTGCAACAATACTGCCACCCAGTGGATTTTTTCATTGGTTTACAGTTGTCACAAAATCTGTGAATGCTGTTCTAACATTTTGTGTGTTATAATACACATTTGGAAATGGTAGGGTGATTATTATATAAATACCTGTTGACTCAACATAAAGTTGTCTTCAATTACTTCTGATGCAGTCGTGTTTTTCTTTCCATAGAGCACCAGGCAGCCCTTCTTCAGCTGAAGAGAGAATGCAAAGAGGAAATCGAGAAACTGCACGTGAGTTCAATGTTGAATTTAATAATGCTCAAGGAAGTTGTGCTGTGGTCATTTTGATGGGGAGATTCAGGATGTGTGAGACAGTGGTCAGTGTGCTTATAATCCCTCCTGCAGTAATTTTCATATCCTCATTTCTTGTCTGATACTTCACTGGTTCTCCCATTACTACTGAATTGCACTTGGCAAAGAAGCTGTCAAATGACAAGATCATGGCTGGCTGAGACAAACATGAACAATCTCAGAAAGGAAGGAAAAAATCAGTCTCTGTTTTCCAACAGGACCTGAAACAAGCACATGTCAGATAATTGTGGGGCAGATCCTCTTGCATTGTGATACAAACAAGAAAATGACCTTGTCTTCTGAAAGAGTGGGCCGCACCAGACAGATGTAGCAACACATTGCTAAAAGCAAATTGTCTTCTTTGAACTGAGTGGCACTGCAATCATTTTAATGGGAAAGTTGAACTTCCCTCATTGCCTTTGATGTAACAGAGAGAGCATGAATTAGCCTTGCAGTTATTTTCAACCACACTAGATGTCACTAATGATGAGGTGAAAAATTCCCTTCAAGCTCCCATCTGCTGAGCCAGTTGCTGATGGGAGATATTTACGTCAGTGCTCTATTTTAAGCAGAATGTGGAAGCTTTGGTTTAATAGTGCAGGAAATGGCTAGCTAGTAGCATAGATAATGGATAGTGCACAGGATGTGCACGTACAGGTATATACACATATTGATATTATACACAGGTGGCATGGTTCTTGATTGTGTATTTGTTTAGATAAATATTATTTTAAAATGTAGTCAGAGGATTGGGGTAGTATATCTTATGTTACGTCTAGATTTTAGCTTTTCTCTCTATGCATTGCCTGGTGCACAGTCCATGTTATTTGACTTTACATTAGACAGTGCTCATCCAGACACCTGAACACCCCTTCCCTTATTGTAATCATGTTGATTGTGAAAGAAGGAGGTCGTAGTGATGTCGTAACAGTTTCCAGGTGGAAATTCTTAACGTCCTCAAAGTTGCTTGAGTGAAATGAGATTGCTCCTTAGTATGTTGGATTTCATAGGCATTACCAAGCTGAATGTATCCAAAAAAATTATTCTTATATTGTTATGGCTATATCTGTCTCTTCCATGCTTTAAAAGCATACATTATTGCTGTAATATATTGCTTGGAATATCCCTGTTACTTATTGAGAGGCTGTAAGTAATATAAGCTTGCATTCATGCCTTTGTGAATAGCTGTAATGCACCATTTGTCCAACAGAACCATTGCTTCTAAGAATAAGAGGTAAAGTTTCCCGGGAGAAGTGTAAAATATATTCGATTTGAGTCCTGCCTCTGAGATTAGCAGTGAGTTTATCATCCTATAAATGGTACAGGGAAACATTGTATCCAGATTATTTATGGGAAAACTGAGGTTACAGTGTAAGCAGTAAAGAATTGTTATTTTATTTTTAATGTTGCTTTCATGTTTTGCGTAACTGTAAAGTTCTGCAGCGTGACTGTAGTAAATAACAGTATTCAAAACATGTTGGGCATTCCCAGTTTCAGTTTTAATAACTAGCTTCTCAGAATCATAAAAGAATCTACATTTGGGATTTGCCTGTGTTGACCTTAGGGGTTTAATAAAGGGCATTCATTTTCAGATGAACTTCAGACATTGCCGACAGACAATTTGTTGGCCCCCAGGGACATCAAGATTGTGTTACTTCAGTGCTGGTGTTTTCCAGCTTATTTTGCTTGCGTGCTTCATTGAGTCACTTTCAGAAATCAAACATGATATTGACATTCATAAACATAAAGCGAAACACTGGGAAAGGACTGGAACGTGCCAAACACAGCTTTGTGCTGACCGCACTCTAACGAGCAACATGTGTCATTTCTATTGCTAAATTGTTTCCTTCCAGCCCAGTCTGCTGTTCAGTCTGACTGCAAGCACATTTTGCACGCATATTCAAAAAACCTCATCATTTCAAATATGGTTGCGTTATTTTCATGTTCCAAACATTCAATAAACATTTAGCTTATAAGTCTTTGTTTGTGTTGTTTGGTTTACCTTACTTTTCTTTCATAAAAAGGCTGTGCCATTGAAAGGAATGTACCACAGTGCTTAAATGGTGAAATCATTTTGGTCAGTTTTATGCTATAGGAAAAGAACTTGTCTCATTGTAGCTGTGTTGACAGTGTGGAATTTTGCATGAACTTCTACTGATTATGTGAATTTCTCTTGGTGTTTGTCAATTGACTGAACTCGTATACTGATTTTTTGTCATCTTCCATTGCTGAAGACCTGTTCCAATACTAAAAACTGATTTTTACTGACGACAGTAAAAATCCCCGCCCCAGTAATTTTTCCCCGCCTCAAATATCAAGGATGCATTGGTTACGTCCTTGTTAAATGAGAACAACCCTATGATTTATTGTGTCCCAAGTTTGTTCTTGGGAGGCAAGTTAGCATTCCCGCTTTTGCCAATACCACAAGTATCTTTGCATTTTTAGTACTGAGATGCACCTACTGTGTAGACCTGCATGCACATCATGATTTATCTTGGCAGCCTCCTTACCGCAGCAGCTAATGGAGATTTCCCTTTCCATCATTCAGGCCGATTTCCAGCTCAAGATCTTCGAGTTGCGAGGGGAACATGCCGCCTCCTTGTCCAAGCTGGAGGCAGCTATTGCCAAAATGCAGCAAGAGAGGGGCTGTGAGCCAGGCCAGGAGCGCAGCTCAACACGTGAGGCCTGTGTCTCCACAGAGGATGACCTGCCTAAGAATTACCGGAATGTATGCGTGCAGACAGACCGTGAGACTTTCATCAAAACACCCGAGGGTGACAGTGGCCAGGTCACCCAGGCCACAGGCCAGAACCTGCCGAAAAAGCTTAACCTCGAATCCATCAACCAGAGCCTTGTGGGTAGGGCAGAGTCAGATTCTGGGAATATCCCACCCCCTCCACCTCCACCCCTGCCTGGCCAATCAGGACCACCTCCCCCACCACCTCCCCCACCACCTCCTCCCCCATTACATGGTACTGCTGGTTCTCTACATCCACCCCCACCACCAGGGCCAGGGCCCCCACCTCCCCCTCCTCTTCCTGGGGCCGCACCCCCACCACCGCCACCCCAGCCGGGAGCTGGCCCCCCCCCCCCCCCACCCATGCC
>JABFEB020000026.1:115943-141469 GCA_019775895.2 Stomatorhinus ivindoensis | reverse complement strand
CCCCCCCCCCCCCCCCCCCCCCCCCCCCCCCCCCGCGGCATGACATGGCCAGAACCTGCCTACCAAGCATTCAGCAGAATAATCAGCAACAGCCTTAGTCAATGGCAGAAGTCCAGAGTCACTACACTCTAAGGCCAAAGGCTGTTTATTTTTAGTATTCACACAGCAGTGGTGAGGAACATTTGCAGGGTCAGGATAGGACAGGCAGTCCCATTGTATTGTAAATGTGACCTTATACTCCAAATGGAATCAGTGTCGCTTTTAGCAATACGATGTCGTATGACGTATTATCATCACTGCAATCACCATTTCGGTACATGGCCCATGCAGTGTCCCCGAGACTGTTTTTTTTGTTCCGATCCCGCCCCCTGTCCATGATTGGCTGGCATAAATGTGATGCCAATGGGTTCATCAGCAGGACTAATTATACAGTTACCGGTGTGCTTTGCACCGCACGTTAAATGTTGCAAATTAATATGTGTTTTTGTGTATTTATGTTGTAAATAGTAAATGTTGTAACTGAGTAATATTTGACGTGGAAGTCGTGTGTTTCATTAGCGTTTAATTGTGAGTTTCATGTAAATCATTGGCTTCCCTGTCTTTGTCATTTATGATATTAAAGCAATAATGGCTGCTAATAAGGAGATGAATTTCCATTTTAAAAGAGCTGTCATCTCTTTTATTAATTATTAAAATAACTTACCAGAGTATGTTTATTTGCTGTTCAATTTCGATTTGTCCGGACATGGTTTGAAGTATACAGCCACCTTAAGAGGCTGACACATAACCTTTGTCTCCTCCTAAGTGAAGGGCAAGCTGACTCAGGGATTGGGCTAGTATGTCCTAAGTAGGTTTGAATCCAGCCACATCTCAGTGTACAGAGTACTTCTTCTGTTCCTGTGGTTTTCGTCTGGGTACTTTGATTTCTTTCCATGTAATAAGCATGTGGTTTGCCTAACTGGAGACTCTGCATTTGCCTTAGTTTGTGATTGTGTGCGTGTGTATTTGTCTGTGTTGGTCATGTATATATTACATTGTGAGGACACTATGTATGTAGGACTGTGGGAGGTCAGTGAATGGAGGACACAGGAGAAGCCCTTAAAGTCCTTACTCTTTGGGATTAGAAAGTGACTGGGTGGGTCTTTTTGTTCACCTCAGGCCTTCATCATGCATCCCATTCTGCTCTTCCCCTTGTGCAGTTTAAATATGTATAGCAGAGGTGATGAGTGTCAAGAGTTCACTTTAGTAAAACGTTTCACACTTAAAAAGCCCATTAAAACCCATGAATCCCCGGTCAACAACTTTTAAGCTCCTGGCTTAAAAGCTCCCAAGGATGTTTTCTTTGTAAAAGTAGCTCTCACTGTAAAAAAAAGGCTGCCGACCCCTGCCAGAAACAGTGTCCGCTTTTAACAGAAACTGGGTCCATCTCCAATGTAATCACTATTGAAGTTAAATTGTGTAATCGTACTTTATTTTACTTCAGGTACCGTCAAGATCAGACTTTGATTTGAATGTGATAATGCACATTTTTGCTGAGCGGCCCTGGGAGTCTGTAATGTGTCCCTGTTCTACTCCCCCCAGCTTGCGAAAAGGACATTCAGAGGGTGTGCACGAACTCCAAAGCAGAACACCTCCAGCCATTCAAAGACAAGATGGAGTCTTTTGTCTTGAAAGGTGAGTAAAACAAACAGTAGGAAATACCCCCCATCCTCAAGCTACCCTCCCCTTGACTTACAGCTGCTGGTGTTGATGTTTGTTTGATCCAATGCACAAGCAAGCACCGTGAACTGGTGGGACGACATGTCGCCTGATTCCAGGACACGATGCCCGTTTGATCCCCCGCAAGTCGATGCACAAAGCCAGGGGCCAGCGGCTGGGCTGATTGTGTGTTTAGATATGTTTAGACTCACGGGCCCCAGCGGGTTGCTCTCTGATTGCAACGGCTGCTCTCGGAAATTAGTGTTCCCAAATGTGTAATATTACTCACAAGGGCCAGCGCAACTGTGGCCCCTCGTTAGAGAGATTCTCTGGAACCAATTCATGGCAAACCCCCACTGCTGTATATTTACAGAAACCAATATTCTTCAAGCAGGAAAGTAATGAAAGTAATAATGATTTTTCTTTTTTGTCATTGTCTTGTAAACTGCACTCTGTTTCCACACATTAACTAAGTCTTTCATCTGCATTGTTTTCAGTCAACACAGATGAAACGATTTCCAAGCGCCTCGCAAATGATAAAGGGAAAAGGCGCTTAGCATGCACTTGGCATGCAGAAGGAGCGTGAAACCGGAATTCCGATCGTTAGCAATTTACGCCCTCCTGTTTTGCATTTGATTTGGTGCTGCACTGCCATTCTGTCATGTGGGAGAAGAAAGCGGGTGTCCAGGGGGGCAAGGCTCAGATTAGATTTCACTTAATGTGCCGCTTGATTTGTCATCCAGCAAGGCTGGCAGGGCACCCCCTAGCTGAAGAGCTGTGAAAATGAGCCACATCCAGGGCTGGCCTGCCTTGTAGACAAGTCGAAAAAAATCAGTAGAAACACAACTTGGTTCCATTCAGTGACATTACAGTTGTTTAGACTAGTTTTAATATTTTACTGTTTTACTTCTCTTGTGAAAGGAGGCATATATACCCACTGTAATGTCTGAATTTCACCTAGAGCACCAGAACACTCAGAGCCAGTCCGGTCCACATCTCAGGTTGGGGATCACCACAGCTGGACGTGTCATTCCACACTGACCCCCCCCCATCCTGTGCCTTCTGCGATTACTCTGCCATCCTCTGATAAAGGTTCTTGTTGCCATGGATAATATCTCAGCCTGTCCCCTTGTTGAGCTTGATAATCGTCTTTGGTCTTTTATGCTGTAAGGAGATGGATCCCAGTCAGACTCAGGTGGCAGACAGTGTGAGATGAGAATCAGGGACGCATTGGCACCAACTGCAGTCATGTGGCGAGACAGAGGTGTAGTCCTGAGACGGAGAAGAAACCTGCGCTGTATGTCCTGGCTCAGTTTATGTTTTCTGGAGCTCTGATGGAAAGCACCTTTTAGTTTGATATGAAGAGAAACTGCTTCCCGCACATTGCCTCAGTATGAAAGAGGCACTCGTGTTCAGTGGCAGCAGATCAGCATCCCTGAGGACCAGAATGTTCCATGATTGTCGTCTCAGATTTGGGCATATTGTAGCAGACGACTGCGTGCATTCCCTAATGCTGATAAGCAGCATGCAGTGCATTGTGGGAAGGATGGGTGGACATGGAATTTGCTTGGAAATGGTTGTGAAAAGCATTTTATGCTTAAGTATTACTATAAATTAATTATCAGTATCTCCATGCTCCATTGGTATGGAACAGGAGGTTTTTTAAGGTTCTCAAAATTTTCAAACCAAAAAAATACGAGCTAGATGAGATAACCAGCCCAAGAGATGTAATATAGTATTTATTTCTACTTGGGTTCACTAAAACATGTCAGAACAGGCTTGGGGGTCAGCAGCCATGCCATTCTTTTAGTCACCATGTCACTTACTACTTGTTATATGGGTGGCAAAATCCGTCCATCTATCATCCAACCTTGCAGGAGCAAGCATACGGCCAAAAGCTGCTGTACACCCTAGACAACAATAAATAATTTTTCCACTGATTATTAATATTTTTTGTGCTCCTTCCTTCAAGGCGAAAAGCACTACTGTCAAACGCACACTGCCTTTGACAGCAAAAATAATTTAATGAATAATCAGTCATGTTTTTGTTGTCAAATATCAGTCCTTTTTTTCTTTTCTTTTTCTAGTCAGTTTGCCCTCTGAGATTTTGCCCCTGTAATACTTTGTGGGGGCATGCAAAGTTCTTATTTCTTTATTTTGTTTTCTAATTTGCTTGTTGGTTTCTCTTTTGATAAATGCATGCCAAATCTGCCCGGAGTACTCCATGGTGTTTATCTCACGAACACTCCCCCAAGTCCGTTTAGCACCGTAATACACAGTGTTTAAATCAAGTCTCAGAATCATCACAATTTGACCTATCATGAGCAGCTCATGTAATGGAAGTGAGTCATTTAACTTTTCCACTTCAATAACAAACATGGGGGTTTACGAAAATTGCGGGAATCTCCTTTTGTGGCCGTCAGCCCATTTAGTTGTGGTAGGCTGTGCTGGGTTGCAGCAATGCTACTGCTGCAGGTTGGTTTTGTTATGCCGGAAATATAGTCAAAGCAAATGGGTCTATGACTTCAGTTATGAATATGTGTGGATTGACGCTAGAAAGGAAGCCAGCCTTGCTGGAGGGGGGGATGCTCAGGGTCAATCTCGTGATCTCACGAGAGTTTGCTTCATGTTTTTTCTCAGCAGTCACCTTTACCATGAGCATCATTTTTTTTCCGCTGCTATGAAGGAAACACTGAAAAACTACGTCTGTAGTAATCAAGTTACAGTCTGAGAAATTGTTCATATGTATAAAATAAATGCCTCCCCCTGATTTTACGCTGCGGGTATCTGTATCTGTGATGCTCTGTTGCAGGGAGGCAGACAGAGGTACAGTACAATCCCGTTATAGTGGACTTGCTTATAACAGAATATTGTCTATATTGGACGAGGTCCACTGGTCCCAGCCGCGCGCCTTTAAGAACATGCAGAAAAAGCATCGGATTTAGCGGATTCGCATATAACGGAATTTTGCTTATAAAGGACAAACAATTTGGCTCCAGGGCCACTCTCAGCTGTAGTTTTGTTCGGTTATAACGGACATGCAGCTCCGCCTACAAGGCGCGTGGCATGCCGCTGATATACAGCGCAGATACGTAGTCGGGATTATTAATAGTCACGCATCTAGTCCGGTGAAGTTGGATTACTACATGTACAACATAATAATCTATAGAGTGTGTCTGCTGGGGTGTGGCATGAGTAAATGGTGTCCTGTAGTTGTGTTCTGGGCATTCAGCAACCCTGGATATAACGGATTGCTTTGCTAGGTCGCATGAAGTCCGTTATAACTGGATTTTACTGTAGTCTTGCCGCAGCCTTTTTTTTGGTAAATCCCCCAATGGTTGTTGTGCCTTTCAGGCAAAAAAACCTAAAACAGAAATGTTTGGTGAAGACATTCTGCAGACTGCCTCAGCTGTGGCAGAGACAACACCTGCATGTAATCTCGCGCCGCTCAGCGAGGATGCCCCCGGCCGGAGGTGGGAGATTGGCCCGCTGCGGGTTGTCAAGAGCAGGCCGACGGCACACATAGAGTCCTGGGAGAAGTGTCTCCGGGACTCTCGTAGGTATGCGAACAGAGCTGCACATTTTGGGCTGTGGTGCCACTGCTTTCATCTTGGAGAGTGTTTGTGACACACAAAACCGTTAACATCACGCAAGCAGATCCGCATCTTCCGACGCAAGAGAGGAAATTACACACATTACTTGTGGTGGGCCTGAAAATACGGTAAAACAATAGCCTCCTTCTATAAAACATGCAAATGAGGTGGGAAGATTGCATCCATATGTTTTAGGTACGGATTGAAAAATGAGGGTGGGGGGAGAGAAAAAAAACAATGCAAGCTTTCCCGATGTATGTGGCAGCTGGAGGGAGCTGAAAGAGAGCGTGCACTGGTGCTGTTTGTCTCAGGGCCGCCCAGCTCCACTGGAGCTCTGCCGCTTCATTGTTCCAGTTTGTTTATTCACCTTTAATGGCTCACGTTTGAGTTCACGCGCAATATCACAGTCTGCATGGTCGTGAAACCGGCCCAGACACATCTCGGACATAAACCTTCTGCCCAGGATGCTCAGGAACCAATTGTAAACAAAGAGCCTGCCACAGTTTCTCTTTGCTTTATGGTGACGCTGCTCTTTATAATCCTGGGTTTTTTTGGGGATCCGGGGGGTGGGGGGCAAAAACCACAATTTCCAATATTTTGTATTTGTTCCACAAGTAATGGACTCAGGCTTCCTTTAAGTTGTACAGCCAATGGAGCCTCCACTGGAGCATGAGTTGTGTACTAATATTGTACAATTACTGCTACAAAGTTCTATAGTCAGCCTCACAAACACCAAATGTCTCTAGACATGCAGTGAGTAAGTGAGATGTGGGTCCAGTCAGCCAAGCCTGTCAAATAGCTTAATATTTATTGGTGACCCAGAGTGTACTAAGGACCTTGGGGCTAGGGGTTCCTGTCTCTTTCCCCTGTGCGGGCCTGTGCAGGATACAAACACGGCTCTTTACCTAGCCTCCGTCATAAATTATTGCATGGTTCTGTGTATCAGTGTGTAAGGTAGACCCGTCTCTCTCCACACTGCGGCTTTCTGGGTCTGCGCACTTCGGCCGTGCATGTGGAGCAGTGACCCATAACTCATGCATGAGCAGTTTTACAATCCTGCCAACACTGACAGGTCCCAGTGGCCGGCCAAGTGGATCTCCTACACAGCAGGGCACGCAGGTGAACTCAGACGACCTGGGCACCGGTTCTTAAAGCAGCCTGTGATCTGACAAGGTTTTACATCTCAACAAAGTCATCGATCCATTGTCCTGTGATGCATTGCCCTGCTATAACCACACCCCTTCTTCTTTAAAAGGATCCTCCTTTCTTGCTTTCTCTTCCCACACTCATTCTTGCTCTTTTCTGTTATATCTCTCTATCACTGGCTGGCTCACTCGCTTAAACACTGAAAGTAATGCAGAAGGCCTTGATTGGTTTAGAGATTCATTGCTTTGTATGATGTTAAATTTCTTAGACCGGAGATGACGAACAGCACTACAGTAAATTCACAAAAGATAAGAATTCAAATAGCAGTCATGCTCCTGTAATATATTTTATTCCATTTTGATTCGGGATTCCCTTTTTTCAACATGAGAGTTGTGGCTTTATCCATGCTGCTCTGGCAAGGTTAAACAAGCATCCCATAACACGCAGCCGCTTTCACCACGTGGGCCGTCGCAAGAGCAGTCAACAGATCTTTGTCCCATGTTTTTCTTCTACACCCCCCCCCCGCCCAGTCCTTTTTTTCTTACGTTTGATGTTTCAGACAAACATTTGGGTTTCACGGCAAAGTGATGTGGCGACGGGGGTTTCTGAAACACCCAGCAGACAGGGATTTAAAAAAAGGAAACTAATTTGAAACAAACTTCCGCTTCGGATCCACGGCGTCGATGCCTGTTTTCCTTCGGCCCTACAAGTATATTCACGCCGTCCTGTCTAGGCAGCACGCAGGGCTGAACCCTCAGTGGTGGCACTGTCACTTCTCCACTTGTAACCACAGCGCGGTGTGGCCTGTCTGAGTTCCCGAGTCGACGGGCGTCCCCTTATGAGTGACTGCTTCCCCACAAACCAGCACCGACTCCGTGGCTGCACCAGTCGACACTGTGTTCTGGGAGCAAGGAGGGACATGTGGTTTCACTTAACGCGCCCTGTAATTTATAATTTCTCCCCACGGTGACTAATATGGGGAGGGCGGGCGAGCCGGTGGAAGTCACGTTCCGCGGCATTCCGTGACGTGCATTCTTCCATTCCTGTGGCGGGAACGGCCGGCGACAGTTGCTGCTTCAAAGACGGCGCCTGGATGGCTCTGCTGATTCTAACACGTTGCGCCTAATCGTCTCCCCAGCAAGGCCTCCACCATTGCCTTCCCATGTCTGTCTGTCTGTGGACTGGGTTTTCCTCATAAGTACTGTAGGCTGTTTAATCTCCTCATTTATTTGTGGGTCAAGTGCCTCCCCTATGTTATCGTTCCTGTGATTTCCCACCATCTCTGTTTTTTTCTGTGTCACATCCCCTGGAATGTGCTGATGTTTAGTCATGATAATGTATTACACGTAAAACACAACAAGGTTAGAGTGTTTGTATTTCCCTGTGACAAAGGGCTATAATGTTTAAACTTATAAAGATTAACAGGCAGAGGATGGGCTCGCAAAGTAGAAATGTGATAGCTGGTCTCCGAAAGACTGCCTTTTAACATCTCACACATGGTCGCTCTTATTTATGGTTTGAGAAATGTGTTCTGAAATCCTTCTGGCGTGAGAGGTATCTGTGAGCAAATTATAAGGTGGAGCGTGGGAAGAGTTGTGGATTGACTAGCAGTCAACACGCGGTGCCTGTCAATGAAATGGCTTTTAAACAGAAGACTGTGTTAAGCCTTAACAGAAATAGCATGCTCTGAGTAGCACTAAATAGGCGTGTTACTAGTTCATAATGTACCAGTAGCTGGGTCGTGCACCAGTTTGTAATTAACATCAAATTTCTGTCTTTTACTATCTGACTTGTAGGTGAAAAAAGTGGTTTGGTAAAGCGTGTCAATGTTTTAAAGCCCTAATTTATTGTCTGTCTCAGCATGCGCGTCTCATAACTTTCTAGTTAGCCACTGCTGGTTTCATGTTTACAGAGGAGGAGAAGCCCATACCTCCTGTGCTGCTGCCGGGCCCTTGAGCAGCAGTGCCACCTTTGCACGGGGGTGGATGGGGGGAGTGGGGGGGAATACCTCAGGAATACCTCAGGCGCCACTAAACCTCAGCCGTGGTGAACGCCATTGGTCACGGCCTTCCCCTCCAGTTTTTTGCCACCACCCCCCCACCCCATTCATTAGGGTTACCTTTGACAAATCAGCCTACTTATCCAAACACATGCAAAAAAACAGAGGAGTGTTTTTTGGGGGGTAAGCTAGGTTAAGCTTACCCTCTCCCCATAGACCCCCAAACCTGCCTTTGAACAATTTTTTGGAGACTTCCCCCTCCTAAATCTTCAATTGGTAAAGGTCCCCCCATCATTGTAAAAAGGATGAATCTGGAAAAATGCAATAAATCTGAGATCACAGGCACTCTCTGGCCCTAGATAAATTCTTGCACCTCGGCCTGGCCTGCTGCTCACATCTGCCTTGCATTTAGGCCTTTTAACATGGCAAGGCTCCACAGGAGCCTGGAGATCCCGGACCTGCTCCTTTCCCCGCAGTGCCTGCCTGGCCCCCAGTGACTACACGCTTCCTCTCCTCAGCCATCGCTGTGCCGTGATCTGCATACCCAGCCTGATTCCTGTCACCCATGTGTCCACCCATCCCATGACCGATCGTACTCCCTGAGGGTATAGGAGTGTATGGCCGTGCCCAGGGTGCATGCATGCATACACCACGCATGCGTGTTGGTAAACATAAAGCTTGCCAGCCACGGCCGCCTGATTAGTTGAACATTCAGGGGGTGTCTGCTTCACGCGGAGAGTCCTTAGGCCTGACAAGTCCCGGAACAACTCATAGCATTCTGTCACCCTTTGGAACTTGTAGTATGACCCTCCTGTCGACCACCCACGCTGGAGGGGACAGGAATCGCACTGCTTGTAGACCACACACCACTCGACCACCTATGTAAAATCTCTCAAAATCACAGCTTGTAATAATGAATTTCTTTATATTGGCAGCACAAGCCGAATATGCCGCAGAAGAGAAGCGTCTCCAACTTGCCGAGAAAAGGTACTTCGCCACCTCTCTCCGTTTTTGTTTTACAATGTGCTGAAGAAGAGAATTCATGACTGGGACTCGGGCAAATGAACAGCATGGGATGCCGTTAACAGAGACATGCACTCTATCTGCCCCCTTCTATAAGCTGCAGATTTGCTGAGGTCTCTGTCCCACACCTCCTTCATGCCTTGAGGGCTTCCTGAATGGTACTTTGTGGCATGGGAAGAGGAGTGTGGCTGAGTGTAATTGATAGTCCACATCACGCAGAGCCATCATGGGCTATTTCACACTTTGCCCAGATAAGAACCATCTAGAAGCAGGCATCAGATAAGCAGAATGTCAGCAATTTGTATAGCTGCCTATAGCAATTAGAGCTCACTGATAAGGATCCAAGCGATAAGCAGGGGGCCTAGGCGAGGGCTTCCCCAGCACAGCGTCGATGTCCAGACCGCTAATGCAAGGCCCTTCATCATCTACTAAAAACCTGCACCGCAGCTCAGCACCATGCTGATTGATCCAGAACAGGAAGCTGGAAAGGTGCCTAGGAATGCGGACAGAGACGGCTCACACACATGGACCTGCCCAGCTCGAGCACTGCCACAGAGCCTGTCTCCATCCTTATCTTCCCGTGTTTGGTACCGCGAAGTCCAGGAACAGCTACAGGGAAAAACGAGCCTCGACAAATTTATGGGGGATGCTCCAACTGGCAGCTATTTAACCACTGTCAGGCTGCAGCTCTATCTGGAAAATTTCATATCGGAAAAATAAGCCAGAGAGGACAAACAAAGCAAATTGATTATTGTTCCTTGTTTAGATAGAACCTGGAGTTGCTTTCTTTAAATCATAACCATCTCAATTTGAAAATAAATCACAGACAGCACATAAAAGGACAAACCAAAAAAAAAAGCGCTAGGCATTAGAAACGGAGAAAGTATAAACAATTATCAGTGTGCCTCGTTTTTTGGAAGTTTTTAGCAAACACTTCCAAATGTTCCCGCACGTCATGCTCATGCACACACTCCTGCCTGCGTTTCCGAGGCTTTTTGACGCTCCCACCATCGGATTTCCCACTCAGGGCATCCCACTCGCGGCTTCGACACGTAGCCCCGACACCGTGCTAATGAAGGTGCCGCCTTGGTGTATTGATCAAAAGGACACGGCAGCTTTGTTTCAGGGCTTTTTAATGACATTCGGCTTTTATTCTGTCTCAGGCGGCACCGTTTAAAGGCGCTTTCTCATGCTCCCACCACACACCTCGTTAAAGTGACACTCTGGTGATGTATACAGGCCCCCATGTGTTACTGGGACCCTGGCAAGTCCTTCATGTAGTGCCTCAAAAGCCACCCCCAGAGTTGCACCATGATGCCCACACCTTCTAGGTATAGAACCACAGCACTGCGAGTGTAGAGTGGCCACCACTGCACCAACACAGATCCAGCTGCAGTGCTATTAGGGTTTTTCAAGCCTGTTTTTTCCATGAGCTATGGAATTGATCAAATGAGCTTACCACAATGTTTTATTCCTGTATTCGAATAAGTAATATTTGAATAAAAATAAGTAAATGATGTTAAAAGAATATGAAGAGTAATCTAAAAGCAATATTTAGATACTTCACAGTGTTTTCATTTACATTGTTCTTGCACATGTTTTGCTGTAGTAGTCAGCTGCTGGTTAAGTACCCAGTATAGTGCTGGGAGTCCACCTGAACCCAGCAATCCTTTGGTGAAAAGCACAGACGTTAGCCACAATACTAACTGATGGACTGTGTCTTCCTCGTGCAGTGTGTTACCAGCCACCAGAGAGAGTCAAAACTGTAGCCCCTCAGTACCAGGAATACTTAAATGCTTCATCTGGCTAGAAATTGAAAGATGTCCATTAGGTCCAGATGAAAGAGATGTGTTTTGATACAGAACTCAGCAGTGCTCTCCCATAGAATCACATGTGTGTTCATACAGAACTCAGCAGTGCTCTCCCAGAGAACCACGTGTGTGTTCATACAGAACTCAGCAGTGCTCTCCCATAGAACCACATGTGTGTTCATACAGAACTCAGCAGTGCTCTCCCATAGAACCACAAGTCTGAACCTACTGACATTTGTTTTGCCCTATAGCATTAGCATTGCCATGAAACCTCAATGTCTGCTCCCAGACCACAGTCCTGTGAGCTGTAGGAATGCTGTAAGGCCCAAACGTGATGTGTCTGAAGATGTTATGCTACCACATAAACGTACAAGTTCTGTGGCCTGTTTTGCACGTATCAAAGAGGAGTTCCTCTCCCAAATATGCACTATAAACTTAAAATTTTCCTGTTGTGAAAATACTTTGCCATTTAATGCCTTATTTAGTTTTGGCTCATTTATGTGGCTTGCCTTCATATTTTCTGCAGGTGCACACTAGCAAGGCAGCAAAGAGAGGAAGAGGTTATTTCGAGAGAATGAGTTTGTTTTTCCTGTTGTTTGAAGAGAGTAAAGGTGCAGTATGAAGGGACCGAGAATAACTTAGAAGTCAGGGACGGTTGTGTGTATCTGTATGCAAGTGTGAGTCTGTCAATGAGTGAAGGGTTTGCCATACAAGGGCTTACCAGAGAATCCTCTGTCTGAACAGATGTTGATGTTGATGAGACATCATAGGCATTGTAAAAAAATCTTGCAGCAATTATGTCATGAGTCCGACGGTACAGATTCTAAATGCAGGTTAGGGGCAGGGGTTGAGGGCAATGCTGAGCCGCACAACAGCTTTTTGTCATTTGTGTCCATTCTGAAACATGACCCCGAGTCATAATAAATTAATTACTAAAAACATATAATTAATCGCAACGGATTGTGCAGAAGCTACAAAGCCTTAAGAATTAATGTCAATTTAGTAAATCAACCCCCATCCAAGTGCAACCCCACTTCTTGGTTTCTGTTTGGGTTTCAAGCAGAAGAACAGATGATATACTGCACTGCCTTTGTGAGCATTTGAAGCACTGGGGCCACATTGAAGGACACCTCGGAACTGGAGGGGGCTCCACACTTAGGAAATTTCTGCCGAGCACATTTCCAGCCCAGCCTAGCGTGGCTTCTATTATCATTGACGGAACCACTCACCATCTGGAGGTCAAAGGCTTGTTTGCCAGTCCGTGTGCATCCTTTGACTCAAGTCCGCCCTATATCAAGCTATGACAACCACTGCAAAAAGACTTTAATGTCTGGGGAGAGCATTGACTTCAGACACTAGAAGGCATGTTTGTAGCTACGGGGAAAAGTTCAGTTCTAGGTAAGTCAGTCTGTGGTAGCAGTACCCTGAAATGCCTGTGGAAGTTTAACCTTGAGTGCTCTGGCCAATCTGTTTTTGTGGCCATTAATGTTACTTTCATTTATGTAAGGCCATTTCACTGCTGAAACATCAGTTAAACAAAGACAAATTTCATTCATGTCCAACTGGGTTATGCGTAAAACTTTGAATTGACAATGAAAGGCCTGGCAGATGGTGGCAGTTTCATTGTTGGGAGGGGGTTACTGGTTAACCACAAAACCCACTGCATCATTAGAGGGTTTTCAGAGATCACGCATTTGTTGTTACACAGAAACCAGACGAAATCTCTCTAGCAGGGGACCGGGTTAAATTTAGCTGACAAAGTCAACACCACATTTTCATTAATCTGATTCTTGTCTGTTTTCATTAACAGGCTATTTATAAAATTTGTTTTTAAGGACAATACATCCAAAATGTTTTGTTTAGGAATACAGGATTATTTTTAAATGCACAATACTTATATACAGTTGGTCTAAAAGCAACACAGTCAGGATTCAAACAATTGAAGCAAGCTAACCAACAGCCATATGAAGAACATCTCCATGGTTCTCCTCATTGCCTTCTCATGGAGGATAGCCACAACACATTTATAAACGTGGATGAGTTCGTTGGGGCAGTTTAGCTCTTCAGCACCCTAGTCTGTGCTAAGGTTCAAAAGTACCTTGTCCATTTCATGTGTGTGTTTGTGTGCATAATCTGGACATAGTCTGAGGTCTGAGTCTCTTAGGTATTAGCATGCCAGATATGTATGTTGATCTTAATGCCTTGTCTGTCAGTGTCAGATATGGTTTTTTTCCCCCTACACTGGAAACCATTCGCCAGTATCTGCCTGGCTCGCCCAAGCCTCCCCCCCACAGCAGTCCTTACTTGGATCCCTCCTCAGTATGTTTCCTCTCTTGCCAAGAGTGGTTAGTGTGATCATTGGAGCATCTGCTGTAAACGACCCATTGGTCCAACAGGAAGCCAGCTTATCATTTCTTCCATGCAGCTTCCAGGACATGGTGGCCTACTTCGGCTTGAAACCCAAGTCTGGGGAGAAGGAGGTGGCACCAAACTACATCTTTATGCTTTGGTACGAGTTCTGCAATGACTTCAAGAACACGTGGAAGAGGGAGAGCAAGAACATCTCCAAGGAAAGGTGAGTGGAAGCCAAACCGTGTCTGTTAGATGATTCAGCAGCAAAGTATGGTGAGGTATGTATTAGCATTTTGTCAAAACTTGCGATAAACTAAGCCTGGTTAAATATTTAAAAATTTTTAGATGTAGGTGTATGCATTTATACTGCTATTGAATAGTTGGATGTTGTGTTGACGAGGGTGGGTGGACTTTCACACTTCTGATAAATGGTACCTTCTTTAGGGGTCTCTGAGGCTCTGAGACATCCCGGTTAATGCAGAACAGATTGTCATTCTCATTCTCGGGTTTCTGCACCACGCAGAAGCCCTCTAAATGAGGCGTTATGAATTCTGCAGACAATGAGGACAAATAAAAGCACTTGAGTTTGCCAGTTATTAAAGCACGAGGGGCATCAAAGGAAAAGCAGGCAGGTCCGGCCCTTGGCTCAGGCCTGCCTTAAAGCCTGGGGCTGGATTTACGATGCCTGTTCTGACCTGGGGGCGTCCAGCCGAGGGATGTCAGACATGGACAGCACCTCTCCATGGAGCCCCTGCCTTTATTAGCAAGGGGACAGGAGCCCATTAAACAGAGGGTGCTTCAGTAGGCCTTTTAAAGATTGTCATGATCTGAAGAATCCAGTGACTGGGGGGGTTCTGTACTGTTGGTTTACAGATAAGCCACTCTGTAAATCCTTCTCCGTATCTCTGCCACGGGGAGGGGGGGGGAATAATCACCACCATATCAGACCACATTCATTCTTGCAATTAATTTTATAATTAATGTCAAACAGTATTTTTCACTTGGCCAAAATGCTGGTTTGGTGATAGTGAATCTGGTGATAATTTTTAACTGGGTGGTGCTGAAGTCAAATGAAAACAAGATTTCCTCACCGATGTCCTTCTTCCTTGTCATTTTAATTTGTGTCTACAAATCACATTTACTACCTGCACTGCCAGACTAGAAGTAAAATTAAAATTGGAAAAATATTCATGTATGAATTTTTATAATCGATTTTACCTGCCAAATGTAATCTACAGGTTACCTGTTTGTAATTTTAAATGACTACCTGGTTAATTACTATAAGCAGGATACAACCGATTTATAAAAATTGTTTAAAAAAATGTGCAAATGTCACTTTTTTTTCATAAGTAATATTAAATTGAGCTGAATAAAATAAATAGGACTTTGAAAAGTGCAACATACTATACAAGAGGAAACCAGACACATTTAAAATGTTTATAGGTGATTTCAGCGACACTCATGGGGGAAATAAAGCGTAGAGGGAGCGGACCATGGCGCTGGCATTTAACTGTTTCTGCTGCATCTGTCTGGCGTATGGAAGTTGGCAAAATTTATTTTTTCTAGTGAGTGCAAGGCTACTCCTTGGGTTGTGAGACACAAGTAGGTGAGCCTGCTACACATGTGGTTTTTCTCATTGAGCTTTTGTGACTGATGAACCAAAATTCTGTGCCAGCTTGAAAGGACCCAGGGCATCCATTGAACCCGGGCAGCCAGTCCACACTGGGTGTGTGGTGGCTTTTGGGAAAATAGAGAAATCACTGCCTCTGTAAAAAGCTTGTGTCCATGGCGCAAAGTTTTCATCAAAAGCTCTCCGGAATGCTTTGAAAGCACAGGATGACGGGGGTTAATAAATCATTTCTTACTCAGTGAATACTTTACAGGTTGGAGCGTTCACATTAGACTGCGGAAATCAAAATAAAATTTCTGCAGCACTTTAGGGAATCCAGGAGTCACTATAAAATGTATTGACATAAATGTAATTAATGTCAGGACTAATCTATTTTATTGTCATTTCTACTCTGTAAGCATTTTTGTTATTTCATGTGAAATAGCAATATCAAAGTGATAGGACTGGTACAGAATCTATGTAGAGAGTCCGGAGAAGGTGTTAAAGCAGAGTCTGTGCAGAGCTAATGATGTTAAAAAGCATCCCATGATCCTTGTGGTTTTTACTTTTAATTATTTATTAGACAGTCTTGCCCCATTTCATCCACAGCTGAAGGTGCTTAGGTACAATTAACTTTATTCTAAATACTATTTGTAGACCCATAAAAATCTAGAGTGTATTTGTGTGGGTTTTATTTTTTGAAAATACTCTTTATTATCTCATAAATTTTCTATACATATTTTTTGCCCCATAAACTGCACATTGTACAGCCAGGTCAGTAGATAATGATTGTGTCACCCAAGTTTGTTTATTTCAATTAAAAGTATTCCAAGGGAAACAGTATGTGAGGTAGCAGGAAGCAGCCATGATGTGATTTGCTGTTACCCAAGTGCTTGTGTCATCAGCCAGACAGTCAACCAGATGGAAAGAGGGGAGTTTGGCTGCTGGTCTCTGCAAAGCTTCACTGATGGAATGAAGTGAATGGCAGTTCATTCGGCTCATTGCTAGCAGGTGGCTTTCTCACTAAGAGTGTCCCCTGTATGCAATGTAGGCTGTATTCACCCAAAGGTCCAACTCTGGTTGATGCAGGAATGATGAGCTCTAGGCTCAGCTCTAGTGATCCTTCCTCCCTGGTGGTTGTGTGCTCTGCTCATGGTCCCACCTCTACACTGTGCTTCACTTAATGTAGATTGATCAGAATGAACACGCCACACGGGCTCTGTAGATACACTCATTTTTCTGTCTATGTTGAAATACCAGGCAGCTCTATGTCCCCGCATTTTGGAAAAGCCCTTGCCCAAGCCTTCACTCAGGTCAGGTAGCATGTTCATTTGCACTGAATGCTTACCATCCCCTCGCTTTCTGTGGTTTCAGCATGTTTACATTTTTTTTGGCTTGACGGCAGTGACATGTTCTCTGCCAGCCCTGTATGAGTGGGAATGCGTCCCGTGGATGCGTCTGGCCCTGGCAGGTCTCACACACAGGCAGGGGATATTCGTTAAGCTTAGAACACAACCTGGTACCACCAGCCCACCTTCCAGTCACAGTCTCACTTCTTGAAGTGAGTGTCATCATTCCTGGGAGGGTTGCCAAGAACCATCTCTTTTCTATGGCCATCTCAACTGTTGGTTTTGGTCATGGTTGTCTTTCTCCCGTCTAGGATTAAAGAGGCTCAGGACACGGTGGACAGGATGACAGCAGAAAAGAGGGTAGAGACCAAAAAGCTCAACCCCAACAGCCTGGTAAGAGTTCATCACTCCATCACCCCTGTCTTCTGTCTCTCAGCATCACGCGGCCTGGAGCTGCCCAAGCATATTAGCAAACAGTTTGTTTGTTCACCATAGTCACTTACCAGATGTTTCTGTTTTAAGCTGAGCTGTTGAGGGCTGCTTGAACATAGCTCATTATTTATTTGAGTTTTTATTGATGCAATGTAGGCTGTATTCACCCAAAAGTCCTACAGCAGGGCTTCTTCTGCCTCATACTGTCCACGTTCTTAACCACTTGACTCTGGTAATAGACCAAAGCCTATAAGAACGTATTTCAGAAATGATTACCTTTGTTTTATATATATATATATATATATATATATATATAATGTTATTTTTCTTTTGAATTTTAATTATCGATTTATCAATTACATTCCTCTTGTTTTAGGCTCTAACAAGAGCAGGAATGACCCAAACACCGTTTAAATGTTTGTCAGTGATGCTGTGTGGTCAGTGAGGTTTGACATCTGTCGATTGTATTTGGGTTCATTCCCGTTTTATAGCCTGATTAGTTCATATTCCAGTAATGAAAGCACTAAACATGCACACTTAAGAACAGATATATTTTATTTCCTTAAATACAAATTCCATATTTGATCCAAACCCATATCCCATAGAAAAGCATTAGAAGCTAAGTGAAGTCCTGTTTGAAATTAGGTAACAATCTGTTTTTTCTTTGAAAATAGAAAACCAAGTGTTTTGCATTGTGCCTTTTTTTGCTTCCTTATGTTATGAATATGACACATTTTTACATCACAGAGCTTCCCTTGGTTTTCTATCAGGGTTACATATCTGTACTGTATGCAGTGAATGACAGTCATCTGACAATGAGGGAACAGGTTACAGTACCCTGCTGTAATGAACACTGAGTTCAGTCTAAGATAAACAGAGTGTACACATCGCCGTAGCGTCTGCCCCCATGACGGCAGTCAGCCCATCCTAGAAGGAATGTTGGAATGCCTACTTCAGACATAAGCAGTAATATCTGCTAGATATCCTGATTCAAACATAAACTTTTTATGATTTTTCTGCACTCCGATACATGCACTATTTACAGTACATACAGGCATGTTTTGTGATAAACTTTTAAATACGATGGTTTTTTGGTAGTTCATCATTCATGCCGGTTAACACGTCATGAGCCCCCAAACATACTCATGCCTGATATGTCTCCATGTTCCGCATGCTGGTTCTATAGCTTTTGCTACTTTGCCACTGTCCAAGTTTAACTGTATGAGTTGTGCATCTTTGATGTTTCATTGTGCAGTCCAATTGAGAGATTTAGTTGTATGTCCAAATGGACCATAGCTGAGTGACATCACTTGTTCTTACAGAAAGAGCGACTTCGCCAGAAGGAAGCCAACTTGTCCTCCAGCTGAGGGATTGAAAGATGGGGGACCAGGGTGTCATTTGCGAAAGCCCTGTCTGCCAGCCACCAACCACTCTACCTAGGCATCTGACCTACCCACATTGCTGCAGTTTCCTCCATCACCCGCTCCCCCTTGATTCTAAAACAAGGTGGCACAGAGGAGCACCTGTGCCCACTACCCTGCTGAGGTTGGTTATGGGTGGGATGCTGATTATTCCACAGTCCTTGTCAACAGGAAGTTCACTGACTGCTACTATTTGTGGACTTCTAAAAGTGTGGTAAACTAACTCACTGCCTTGTAGTGCTTTCACCGCTGCCTGGGGAACATTCAGCATGTCTGCAGTAGGGACTGCTAAGGTCCCGAAACCTGCTATCCATGGGCAGGCATCTTCAGAGACTGGAATCCTGGCAGAACTCCATTGCATCAGGAGTTGCAAATGTGTAGCATACAAAGGTGAAAATGATTCCACAGTGATCTCCAAACAGGATTTACACAAATCATGGAAGGAAGAAACACTTAAACCGTGTAAATCTTTCCGTTCCAGTGAACACTGGAGTCGACGGAGTTGAATTTGCAGTATATGAATAATTCTCCTCTGTAAATGGGAAGATGTTACGTTTTTGTGAAAGTTAGCTGATCAGTATATGCCTGCATGTTTTCCAAACATCTCCACAGTGACCCCTTTTGGACAAGTGTAAGAAAGTCCAGGGATTGCAGCTGGGGCTCAGATACTCAGGTGACTAGAGCATTCAGTAGGTTAGTGAGCTTTACTAAACAAGGTTGTTACAAAAATGCTTGACTGTTTGCTGTGGGATCCTCAATCCCAAATCGATAGTTTGTTGATCTACTGAAATGATCGTTAAAATGTAGGAATATAGCTGTGATATGGAATAGTAAACCATAAAGTTAAGATATTAAGCACTGCAATAGCTTTATGTACTGTGCCATAATCTTCCAGTTAGCCTTGTGGTGCTGGTTAAGGCATATTGCACTTTTAAACTCTGTTTCAATTCCTATGCAACCATTTTTATTTTCCTCGCAGTACCCAAAAACATGCATTACAGTGAGTTGTTGCATTGTTTTAAAAAACCATGTTCCCTATTTTATTTGTGGAAATAACAAAATGACTGACTGATAAATGCTCTGTTGGGGTTAGTTTTCTGTATCGCTTAAATTGAAAACCAGGTCGGAAATTTTTTAATTCCAATTCATTAAGCATCGATTTACCTCTAAATAAATGACCTCAAATATCTAGGCCTGGTATATACCCTGGAGTATGTATGCTTTTGAACTAATTAACTAGTTTTTGAAGCTTTGTATTTTTCATATTGCAGAAGTGTTGCACATCTTTAACACACTATGGTCTTGTATTAGCTTTGACCGGTGGCCCTCACAGGTACAATCAAAATGACATAACCTTTACTGTGGGTAAAATTTAGTATGTCCATATAAGTGTATGAGCAAAACTTTAATTTGCATTTGTTTCACCTGTGTTCTTTTCTTCATTTGCGAAATTTATAATGGACATTTCTTTGACGTGTAAATTGGCGACAGGTGCCCGGCGCACTGACATGAAATATCTAAGGGATGGATGTGTCCTTGACAGACTATAGATAAATTATCTGAATGAGTTCTTCGTTTTTAATTGAATTAAACATAGGCTACTATTTTCGCATCAAAAATGTGGCCTTCTTTTGGCGTGAAGAAAACGACAGCTTTGATACGTTATCGATCCTTTAAATAAATGAAACTGTACTGGCCCAACCCTGTTGTATCGGTAGTGTTGATGACTGTAAAAAACGCACCCCCATGTGTGCTGTCTGTATCTGTTGATAGCATCTAAGATTCATAAAACTGCGGGTTAAAGAAAAAAATGGAAGAGGGTAAGGTCTGGGACTCGGGTAGGTTAATGAAGGGCTTTATACCCGGATTGATCTAAACTGATGTGGTTCAGACGTGCGGCTATGTTTGTGTTCTTGGACACGCGTAAATATTTTTTAATGGATTACATGCAGTTTTCACATAACTGTTAATGGGCTTTTTGGAAGAGTCCAAGTAAGTATAAATCAGTCATTTGAGTAACGTTTAATATACAGCCCAGCACCTATAGTTACGAAAAATACGATATTACTTACACGGAAACACAGGTGATAAGTCAAATAAACACGTTTTCAACGTAGCTGACCTGGCTGGGGAAATGTGGCGCAAGTAAGGACCCCTGCTGCATGTTTGCGAAGGCGGATGAACTGTTGAGCTGTTTTTCTTTGTCACATTAGCCCATAGACAGTTCTTGTCTGTTTAGTAAATACCAGGTAGGTGTACGTCTAATAATCGATTGCAAAACATGGGAAAGACAATTTAGGCAATGAAGTTGCGCTTTGTCAGTCTCTAAGTTCCTTTGCACGTAACTTAGACTACTTAAACAGTTTTGATGTAGATTATTTAAATAATTTTTCAAAAACATTATTTTAGCGTAGCATTAGCATTTTTCGCATTAACTTGCCAGGATTTTTTAACAATCGTTAGAAAATATTCACATAAAAATGCTTGCATATGTTGTTCAATTAGGCCACGTTTGTTAAATTATATGGTTGTATGTCCTTATAAATTGTTTGCCATCATTTAAATAAAGAGGGGATACTGTGGGTTTGCAGTGCTTTCTGTGGGTAGACATTCATCTTTATAATTACGTGGCGGACCTCAGAAATTTGCGAAGTATAGATTGCGAGTTCAAAAATTTTCCTAGGCAGCCGGTTTTCGTCCGGCTAGCCTAAAGGCTTACATTCTGAACCGCGTAGGGTAGAGACTTGTGTCTTTGACAGGTTTCCTGGGCTAGTAGGAGACCAGTAGTTAACGTGGATAACATATTTTCTAGAGGTTATTGAAAAGGTTGTTGTGCCTGACATATAATCTCTTTTCTTTTGGTCTTCACTCATAAATTATATCGCTTTACGACGGAATGTATCCAAGTGTCCGAGAAACGTATAAAAGCCCAGCAAGAGGCCGGCTCCGACCTGGAAGAAAATTGCCCATCACTGGAGAGGATGGGTTTATTTGGTGTTTCAGGTTAACTTGATGCATAAACTACTCTGCATGAAATCAGAGTATAATGTTGTGATTTAGAAATTATATACGACCCACTTCGCCGTGGCTTTTGTGCAAAAGATATTCAGCTCCGGGTTTTAACGTGCAGGCTTGAAGCAAGCGATTAGTAACCGCCTCAAAACTACGGCTCCACTATACGGTTGTTTTCCAAAACATTTAATTTGCTCTCGGAAAAGCAGTAATCCTGCTGCAATTTATGTAACAGTAATTATATGAAATTAAATTAGGATAACAGGTGTTACCTTGCAGTACTATATACGACCACTTTACAGTTTTCAAGGAGTCAGGCAGCTAAGAGATTATCGTCATTACACAATTATGTACATTTGACATTGTACAATTGTTTAATAGTTCTGGGTGGGGCAAATTACATTTCGACAAACAGCTTTTTCTTCCCTAAATTACATGAGCTGACATAAACAGTGCAGACCAAGAGAGATTCACTAGAGTCCAAGTAACATTCATATTATTGATACAAACTTGTCATAATTACATTAAATATTATCATTTCTCTTTCTCATTCCACATAGTGGAAACTATTTGGTACTCAGTCAATATTTAAACTCCCACAAAATGCATAATAGACTACTCAGGTGGAAATGGTTAGGCTATAAAGCATACCCTCCTTGATGGTGTCCAGACGGTTGTTGTTGCTGTCCATGAATGCTTTTTAAAATACTGAATATGACTACATATCCTCCATCAGATTTCAGGGTTACTGTGTTCAAATGAGCAGGCCAAGTTCTGCAATCTTTTAGCGGATGGCGCATACAAAGGTGAATATGGCAATAGGTCAAACAGCGGTTTGCAGTGTGAAAATTCCACAACTTTTGCTATGCCTACTGAACTGTCGGTAATGTCAGTGAATGGCGCTGTGAACGAAAGTGTAGTATAGTGTGGCTTTGATTGTAGGCTGCGTGTGTGACTAAAAATCGGGTTTTGATTTCCTTGCTAATAATGCACTGACTTCACACCAAATGACATTTACATCGTGGTATTTCCCTCTTTCCTTAGTGGGTGTGATGATTTGCCGCAATTCTGCTGGTGGGAAACGAATCCCTTTAATTGCCGTGCGGTGATGCGCCGTAGGTGAGCATTTCCCTTCGTAGATAAAACGGAAACAAATCGAAGGAATACCATTAGGACACGTATCTAGTCCAGGTCAATCGAAATACATCGGCACTGCTTTACGCGCTGAACGCGTCTCTTTTTGGTAGGGGGTTGTTGGTCCGGACAGTTCAGAGTGAAAGTCATGGTGGTAAACCTTTTAGGCTTGCAGAAGGAGCAAGATTGGAAGGCGCCTTCTTCTCTGCGAACGTGCCTGGGTATGTAGAAGGAGTTGCATTGCCCATAGCAGAACCTGTTAATGATGGTGCGACTGACGCACCCTTCCTCGTGGATAGTCTGCTTTAGCGGCTGGGTCTTGCACCAGTCCCGTTTCAGGTAACGACGCTCGGTGACATGCAAGGCTTCTTGGCTTGACTCCAAAACTTCCTCTGCAGGCACGGCAGACCCTCTTCCTCTGCCCCGGGATCCGGTACCCAGTTGCGGTGGCTGTGGCTGATGCTCCGATTCGTTGGGGTTGTTTTTTTCTGGATGAGGGATGGCGCCCTGCGATCCACGATTCCCCTTGCCGTCTGCCTGGCAGGAAAGCAGCCCCGTAACGAATGCCAAAGCACAGAACGCGCGCGCAGTTCTGTTCATCCTGGGGGGAAAGAAAATAACGATGAACGTGACACATGATCTTATATGAAAATACACTTTTCATCAAGGAATGCGTTCCATTGCGCATCAAATTTAGTCACGCATTTCGTTTCTTATACTCTTATACTATGTTTATCATATTCTACAAAACAATACTTGGAAATAGGAATGTCATGAATATTCAACCTTTACCCAAGAAGTACCGGGTTCTATTAAAATGACAGCCTGAACGCCACTTTGATTATCATTTAGGCAGATCTCTCCTGTTTTCAGTCCACAGGTTTTTAACACGTTTTTGTTTAAATGGGGCGTAATCGTTTCTTGTTTTGCAAAAAAAGATTTTTTTCCTCCCGAATGCCTACTCGTGTCCCTTTGTTAAGCCGTAAATGAGTCTTTAAACTGTACCGCACACTATAAAAACAATTGCTTTTTCCGTGTTTCTAAAGCACACGTCTGTGTAATAATGGGCCATTAATTGTAAACCAAGACATATTTTACATCCACTAAAGAAATGAGTCTTAGCATATAGAGAATAAAATACATTTGCAATCGTAAAACGCTATCTAGCCGGTTCACAATGAAAGGTGAACTTCATTATCTATTCATCAAATATCACAGTCTACATGAAATATT
This sequence comes from Stomatorhinus ivindoensis, assembly GCA_019775895.2. Classification (NCBI taxonomy): domain Eukaryota; kingdom Metazoa; phylum Chordata; class Actinopteri; order Osteoglossiformes; family Mormyridae; genus Stomatorhinus; species Stomatorhinus ivindoensis. The sequence continues at coordinate 117,657 of JABFEB020000026.1, read as the reverse complement.
GCTATTTGTCATAGCTAGTAGTCCAAGAATAAATTCACCAGGAGCTCGTATGTTTTGAGTTACTTTGTGGAAAACCAGCAACTTGTGGCAAACCAACAACTTTGTTTAACAGGATAGCAACTGACTAAGCTGTGATTTTGGACATTGCCTTGATTTTAAAAGCACGAATAGCTATTATTATTGTGCATACAAATGAACGTGACTGACACCTGCTTCATAAGCTAAACCATCTTACTCTGTGACTTTGTTTTTACCCACACCTATTTGGAGTTTATGTGTAAATGCCCATTTAATGAAGATAAAGCATACAAGCTACTCACCTGTCAATGAATTGATCAGAGAGAAATCAAATGTACGTAGGAAGTAGTTCTTTATTGAAAGAATCCTCAGGCAGGAATGGGCTAAACGCGTTGACCGTTGCGGAGCGGTGGCGCACGCTGCTGAGAGATTGCAGTTACTAACGATTCCATAGAAAGGGAGACTGGATTTTAGTACAAATTGCAACAGCGCCGGACTGTCTCCTTTTAAAATGTCTGCCAGCTGAGATGTGCACAACAGCTCCCTTCACGTTATTGGCTAGGCACGATGAGAGGAAAAATCAAACTATCCGCCCCTCAACACTTCCCCGAACTCACTTGAGGGAAACAGTCCATCGAGTTTACTTTTTTTTTTTGAGTCCATTGGATCGGAGGAGGGCGGGGCATGGGTGCTGGGGGGGGCATTGTAATCCAAGTGATACAGTACCACCACATTAAACTAACCTTATTTTGACTTAGTACGAGTCTTCTGAAGGACTTTTCATTAAAAATGTCTTTTTAATTTATTATCTTTGTTTTAATTTTACGCCTAATTTCATCTTAAAATCGATTTGACACTGGTTTAACTAGACTGGCTGCCAGTCTTTTATGTCCACTAAAGCTTTGCTCTGGCATCGTTTCCATCGAATAAAATACAGAAGTGTGACGACATAATATTTTCACAACACTAATATTAATTTTATGCTATTTTACATGTTCTTTAATACATTTTACGGGTATAAAAGGATAAACCGCTTTATTTTAAAATTTATTTGCATATATATTTTTATATTTATGATAATAATTGTTAACGTTCATTCGTGTCCATATGAGCTTCCTCTGGATACGTTTCCTCTCACAGTTAAAAAAATTAGAGTAGCTGAATCTAACTGTTTCTAATATCCAGTGATAATTTGCAAGCTCGTGCCTTGCATGCGAGGGACGGGCATCCCATTCAGGGTGATCCCATGCTTTGTGTCGTTTTCTTCCTTCATCCCAACCCTGTGACGGATAGTGGTATGGACAGGGGAGTCGGAGGGGCAAGGAAACCCAGGCAGATTCAGGGGCTCCAGCACTTCCACATATGATTTGAATGCGTAAGGTTATATGTAAAATTAGGCGAGGGGCAGGTGACATTTTGTCAGGGTATTATTTCTAGGTATGCTCCTAGGTATGGAAGACGGATTGATGGATGTTTTACGACGGAGGAATGATGCCATACATACGTGAATTATTTTTTATTTAATGTGTATAAAATACTTATTCGTGCGGGGCAGCGTGTGGCTTAGTGGGCTACGGCTCTGTGCTTGTGAATAGAAAGTCGCCGGTTCGAGCACTGCCTCTGCAGGTCCTTGAGCAAAGTCCTTCATTCGTAGCTCCCTGGGCGCTGTAATGGGTGGCCGCGTTTCGTAGCCGTC
>JABFEB020000026.1:91473-101976 GCA_019775895.2 Stomatorhinus ivindoensis | reverse complement strand
ACGTTAAATAATTAAATAAATATGGCGTCCCTACTTCGCGGAAATTCAGTTATCTCCCGCGATAAGTGAGGGATTACGGTACACCATTTGTTCACATCTTGCATCACAGTCTTGGCTACCCAACAATACAATGTTAGTGGATCGTTTCTCCCACCTTGGAACACTTGGTAGGTGCTCACCACAACTTACCATAATCACCCCACAAATATCTAATATAACTCAGACCATGGCAAGTGCTTTTTTACAAGTTAATCATGTCACATAAGAATGTTCATGATGTTTTGGCTCATCTATGTATATTTATTATCTATTTCAAGTAAACACACACCTCTGTGAGACATCTCTGAGGAAAGTGAAGAAATAGCGCAGCGTGTGAGCATTTCTGTCAGGCAGGACACAGGACAGCAGCTGTAGGGCAGAGGTCTTCTCCTCAGCTGTGGGCAGCTGCTGTGCCTTGAGCAGGGCTTCCTGTAGATCTGTAGGCAGGATGGGTTCTGGCAGCTCACGAAAGAACTGTTTCAGAAGGCCAGCCACGTCACAGGGCAGGGCTGTGGAGATGCAGCCGTCTCCCTGATCCAACTTCACCTAAGGGGAGGGGACAGGACCAGTCAAGGCACGTACATCTCCCTGCACCCGGGCTGCTCGCGGACATCAGGCTGTGACTCACCCTCAGCGCTTTCAGACGAGTAACAGAACCAGACTTCCTAAACAGACCCTCTGTGTGGACATGTTCCTGAAGCTTTGTGCAGGCATCCACCAAGAAACTGCAAATCAGGAAAGACAGACTAAGAGCAGAATGTGCCTAAAAATTATATATTTTCTCCAAAAATCCATATCAAACAGCCTGCAGTGGCAAGCAACTCACATGCATTGATACTGTATAGTAGGGGGCTGGGGAAACAAGCTTACCAGGGTATAGTACCATATTCGGGCACAGCACATTGCTCCAAGTTGTCAAGAGGCACTCCAAAGACTCTGACCTATGAAAACAGAAGGTCTATTCACATCCATACAATGCTCTCTTCAAAAAGTCCTGAAATGGTAGAGCGTGAACCCCGGTGTCTGTGGAAAGGAAGCATTTCTCAAGTACGGGATTATAAGGGAACAACCTGTCCCACAGGAAAATAGGGCGGTCACGCAAAGTAAATCATCCACAAACCTTGCCCTGGAGAGCCTCTAATACGGTCCCCTCGGAGATTTTTTTTCCAAGCAGAAAATAACCACTAAACCAGCGGCAGGACACAGTGCAGTAAAAATGACAACCACAAGATGACGACACGAAACCGTCAAGAAGATTTTAAGTGTAAAAGTATTCATACGTAATACGCGATTTATACAATGTATTCGCTTTCATTTACGAGCCAAAAAGACCGACCAACAATACAAATTTGTTCCCTGGCATGTTCACGGTGCTTCGGCTTCGACACAACCCCCACCCCACGACGTTGAAGCCCCCGGCGGTCAGCGAAAGGCAGATCAGGATTAGTCGATTTGGTTTGGGAATACAACCAGTCATGGACACACCATCTCAGTCACATTGTTTTGCCGAAAGCACCAAAACTGATGGAAAACGGCACAGAATGCAAAGTAAGTGACGTTTTTAGTCCTCAGTCCATAAAACAAATAGATGTATTGCATAATTAGGTACGGAGTTCTTACCCGAATACACATTCTTCTCCACAGGGCAGAATTACAGATAATTAACTAGGCAAAGAAACCCAAGTGTGTTTACATTACTGCCCTGTCGCCAGAGGTAGTCTACACGTCCCTGCCTATTTAAGAAACAACCTGTGTTTATTACGCAGAAAATGAGAATCAATAATTAAGCAAGATATTACAGTGTTTTTGCTGCGTTATTCTCCATTTTTGTACAACACCCCTACTCTTTGCGGAATTATACCACTGTTGTTGGAAATCCAAAATGTCTATGGAAGATTGCGAGTAAACGTGGGTGGGCTGGTGGGACTAGGAGGTAAACTAAATTCGCCTACCAAACATACTACAACTTTAAAGAGAAAGAGAGAGCATGATTTATCTTTGCTCCAGAGAAAGCATCCTATAATCGTCAGTGGCACAGTGATAGATGGCAATATGTTAACGGTAACGCAAGCAACCGGCTGAGAACGTCAAGGTTAAGCAATTAGTCACACAAAGAACAGAACTTACCGAAGGGCCGCCTGGAAACTTGCACGTCTTACTCTTGTTCCAGTTTTTAATCTTTATTCCATGCTGAGCTCTGATGTGCTGCACGACGGCCAGGCGCAGCACGTTCTTATCCGATATCTTCATTTTCAAAGCAAATCCAACGAGATCCAAGCGACGACTGCACCACACTGAATGTAAAGCACCTTTCCTCTCTCCTCCCGTTCAAACACAAACGCTCTTTTTTAGGTCTCTCGTTTCGCTTGATTGCTCTCTCCCTGATCAGCCAACATTATACCTAACGTTTACCAGCTTCTTTCCCGCACATACACAGACCCCAACTCACATCCTAGACCTACTTCGGCTCTCGACATAATCCTCCTACATCTTTAGAAGTTTCACGGTCTCTTATAGCTTTAATTATCCACAAGTGTATATTTCTTTATTGCAGACTGTCTAAATACCTTCCAATACTTCTTCCCGTCTCACCCTCTTTTCTTCTCTAATGATTCAAACGGTGGTGTTTCCCGCATCCCTTTTCTGATTGGATACGAAACTTCAAATATTAGGACCCAACAACTGTAACGATAGCCGTCCTTCATTTTGCCTGTTCGACATATTTATTCCTACTCGCTTTATCTTTTCAAAAGAAAGTGGATTTTTAAAAATGAATTAGAAAAATTGTTTTCTAAACAACCGCACAATCAATTGACAAATAGCAAATGAAAATTATATTGTAGTTATATAGTTATAACCTGACGACTGCTTTCAGCGAATTGTCTACAATACTATTGTAGGGCTTTATATGTTTTTGTACTTCTTAGTTAACTGTATTTTTTTTCGTTTCAATTAGAAGAAATAAGACACCATAATTTCTGTTACAAGCATCTATTTTTATTCAAACTTCAAACGTAACATGTATATACAGCACACAACACAGTACAAATGTAGATAGAGGAGTGTATGGAAGAGTGTTGTGGTTGTTTTGTTTAGAAGCACTTCCTGTGGACAATAGAGGGCCCAGCTTCGTCGTATTCCTGTTTGCTGATCCACATCTGCTGGAAGGTGGACAGGGAGGCCAGGATGGAGCCACCAATCCAGACAGAGTATTTGCGCTCAGGAGGAGCAATAATCTAGATGAAAAATAAATAGCATATTACATCCAATCATCCACCATTTTTCTTCCAAAATATATAACATAGATTCAGAATTGTATCAGAACCATCTGCTGTACTTTCCTGCTAAAATAGTCATTAAATGCCTGTTGACACAAAATATGAAATCTCTCACCTTAATCTTCATAGTGCTGGGGGCCAGAGCAGTGATTTCCTTCTGCATACGGTCAGCAATACCAGGGTACATGGTGCTACCGCCGGAAAGGACGTGGTTTGCGTAGAGGTCCTTGCGGATGTCAATATCGCATTTCATGATGCTGTTGTAGGCGGTCTCATGGATACCAGCGGACTCCATGCCTAGAGGAGAAGATGGAACAGTTGTGTTATGGATGTAGCTGGGAAAACTCTATGAAAGATGGTAGTGTTTAGAAGAGGTAATGTGGAAATCCAGAGTTTTCCGGTGTGGTTGCGGATGCTATGATTTTACATGAGGGACTTCTTTTACATGTGCCCCTACACTTGGGGGCAATACAGTTGAAGTGTTAGAAAACAACTGGGACTCACCAATGAAGGAAGGCTGGAAGAGGGTCTCAGGGCAACGGAAGCGCTCGTTGCCGATGGTGATGACCTGGCCATCAGGGAGTTCATAACTCTTCTCCAGAGAGGAGGAAGAGGCAGCAGTGGCCATCTCATTCTCAAAGTCCAGAGCCACGTAGCAGAGTTTTTCCTTAACGTCACGCACGATCTCACGCTCAGCTATGAGAAGCAAGTTCAAAAGGAGACACGAGTAGCAGTCAGTATTGCGAGCAACTGAGCATCCTTTAAAATGTGATGATCTGTCCTGAGACAGAAAACTTCTCTTCCTCAGATATACCAAGTAAGATGACTGACGGTAAATACTGATATACAGTCACAACTGTTATAAATTAAATGTTACCTGTTATGAACATTATAGATTTGAAACAGCCAGCAATAATTTAACAGTTAACTTGCAGATTCCAAAATTTGCTGTATGTAGATTATGTATGGAAGTATTAGCAGTATTGTGTTACAGGATAACTATTTCTGAAGTTTGGGAGGAAGTCTTTTCACTGTGTTTCTTTATCGCTCAGCAGACTTACCAGTTGTCACAAAAGAGTAGCCTCTCTCAGTCAGGATCTTCATTAGGTAGTCAGTCAGATCCCGGCCAGCCAGATCCAGGCGCATGATGGCATGGGGCAGAGCGTAACCCTCATAGATGGGCACGACGTGGGTCACCCCATCCCCCGAGTCCAGCACGACTCCTGCAGACAGCACATAGCCCACAGTTACACGTCTGTGTGCCTGTCAGAGAGGCTAACCTTTGTTCCTCTGCACTTGTCACTCCATAAACAAACATGGCTGCTGACATTAATGGTTACTGGTGGGGAACATAGCCTGCCCGTGAAGTATTCCTGCTAAGCCCTAACAATGTAAAAGGCCATTCATCCTGCTGCCTGGCAGCTAAACAAAGCTCGTTGTTAACACTGTCGTACTGAAGTGACCCTGTGCATTCATACGCAAGTTAAACTCACAGATATTCTAGTGCCAGCTAAACGGTATGAAGCACTGGCAGCAACTTCTCACAAAGCAACCCTTATACCTTTGATTTGACTCTGTATATACTAGATATTTCTATGTATTAGATGTACATTAATTTAATGTGAACCTGCATTCTAAAATAGTTATGACAAAGTCAAGTGGTTCTGTTAAGTTCATTAATGCCCTTGGAGAGTATTCATTGACTTTGTTGACTGCATTTAAAACAGGAGACTTAAGCCAAGCAGGTTGATGTGTCTGGGTTATATCAGCCTTCCATACTGACTGCTGTTACGGAGGATGGTGAACTTTGCTGGCTACTTACCAGTGGTACGGCCAGAGGCATAGAGGGACAGGACAGCCTGGATGGCCACGTACATGGCGGGGGCGTTGAAGGTCTCAAACATAATCTGTGGGGTTAAATTGACGGTGGTTATAATGAGTGGCATTCATTGTGCAGCAGCTTGTCAGACCTAAAATCTGCTGGGAATTATGGGTCTATGAGGAGCTGCATCACATACTTGAGTCATCTTCTCCCTGTTGGCCTTGGGATTGAGGGGGGCCTCAGTAAGCAAGGTGGGGTGCTCCTCAGGGGCCACACGCAGCTCGTTGTAGAAGGTGTGGTGCCATATCTGCGTGGGCACAAATGGGCAGGTTACCAACAAGCTAAGCCCGATATGGCAAGCTAAACTCTCATTGTTCTCAAGGACGTCCAATGTTTGTCATGTGTTTGAAATCTAGTTCTCACTGACCTTCTCCATATCGTCCCAGTTGGTGATGATGCCGTGTTCAATGGGGTACTTCAGGGTGAGGATGCCCCTCTTGCTTTGGGCCTCGTCTCCTATATAGCTGTCCTTCTGACCCATACCCACCATGACACCCTGTGAAAGAGACAGAAGATGTGAGGAGGAGTGCATCTTATGTAGCGATCAGTAGCACACGCTGCGTGATACGCCGCAGCTCCATGCAAGCCCTCGGAGCTCACCTGGTGGCGGGGCCTCCCCACGATGGAAGGGAAGACTGCGCGGGGAGCATCATCTCCGGCGAATCCAGCCTTGACCAAGCCAGAGCCGTTGTCGCACACAAGGGCGGTAGTCTCGTCTTCGTCACACATCTTTTCTGGGATGGTCTGTGAGACAAAATCGAAGGTGTCTTAAAATACCAGTCACTACAGATGCTCACTGGGAAACCTTTGTCAGAGCTAACCGCAGTAATCCTAATTCTAATCCGAATTGTTAAATGTAGTTTACTAGAACTGCAATATATCTATAGGCATATATAATGATGAAGTGTCTATTTAAGCTTACGCCTGAGGAATTATTTATGTATCTTTTATCAGTACACAATTCAGTTTTAGTAAATGCTGTAATTATATATTTTATATATAATTAATATAACTATTCTAGTAAAATCAGATAATTTTCTTCATTAGTGAAATATTTCAGAATATGGTATAAATAATAATTCTAAAAGGCATTTAAGATATGCCAAAGGGTTTTTGAGAGGCTTAAAATCCATGGAGTCAGAGCCAAACAGGGGCATATGACATCTCCAAACCAGCTGCCTATTTTAGACTGTCGACTCAATGCTGCCAGACATGGCCATAGCGGCATCTTCTCTGAGCCACACAGAGCGGCCTGGCTCCCGCTGCAGCTGTCGGCACATTGCAGCACCTCTTTTTACAGTTTGCTGCGCCACTGACGGCTTTATCTGCTACACAGTGTGCCGAGTCGAGAGCCTCGCACGTGCCCGGCTGCCCGGAGCACAGCGCATGATGCGTGCAGTCCTACCCCAGAGAAACGTCTTGGGAATGCACTGTTGCAGGTCGCTCTCAATGCTGTTAGCATTCCTCCTACGAAATGCTAATCCATCCAGTACAGATAATGCAGACAACCTTGAAAATCCTGGTATTTATGCAGCAGATACTTTTTTATCCAAAGCAATGTACAACTGACAAAGCAGGGAGCAACTGGGGTTAATGGCCTTACTCAAGAGCCCAAAAGTGAAACCATTTTGCCGACCATAAGCTGGCAACCTTCCTATCAGGGCACAGATTACTAACCCATTAAGCCACATACCACTTCAGAATCTTTATACTTATAACAGACAGGAAGCATAACAAGTTCAACTAGGCAAAGTATGCTGTAACAGACTAATATTTCCAGCTAAATTAGTCTCTGCCCTACTTTAGTGAACTGTCTGTTCATAAGCTGTAAGTCATTCTGCACAAGAACAACAGCTGAATGAATGAAGGTTAAATGTATAAAGTCTAGCTTCTCATCGTTGTTTCATCAAGTGCTCCTATCTACGACGGCCATGCAAGACCTCAGAGGACTGGCGATGGACACCTAGCCTCCCGCCATGCTGAAATGGTCCAATGAGAGAAACGCTAGAAAGCACTCACCAAGCTGTGTCGCAAGACTGATGCTTCCACTGGGACAAAGGCCAAGGGTTAGAGGGCCCCCTTAAATAAGCCCCGAGCCTAGGGTCTGGGGGCGGGCCCAGGAGTTCACACAAGCCCAAATAAGACCAGCGAGGGGGGAAAAACAAAGAGCTTTGACCTCCTAAGTGTATCTGATCCTCTGTGATGAGATGTCATTGAAAGAGAGAGATGCTTCCTCGCAAAAAATTATTCCTGATTGGATTAATGTCCAAAAAAGCACACGCTTTAATCAAGTGATATTTAAGTTTAAGTTCTGTTTGTCTTGATCACTGCCTAATAGTTTAAGTCAATGTATTGAAAATCACCTTTTTTTTCATCTGCTATGCACCCTAGTCAGATGTCTACAGTTGTATTGCAATTTCCAGAATGTATCTATCTAAAAGTATTAATGTTAGAAGGTATGATGGAGATAATCTCTTTTCCTTTGTCCCATTTATGGAAGGAGCACATTCTTGGACACAGTTCACAAAAGACTGAAGTTATGATGGTTGCCTTGGGATAAGGTTATATTCTGTTGCTTTGAATTTATTTGGCTTCATATTATGTGTGGCAGTAAAAAAAATGGGGCAACTTGAGATACACATATAATTTATATATGATGGGCCTGTTAAATTAAGATCATCAATTTGTGAGAAACTGCAACCCATCATTGCTGATGGCATTGTAGTCATCGGGAAAAGAGCCATCCTGCGTCACACAGGACAGGGGCTTGCTAAAATCACCCTCAGTTCATTTTGTGCCTTCATCTGTATGCAGCCAGTGTTGAAAGTTGCATGTCTCTGCAATACGGTGTTAGACAATTGTGGAATAGAGAGCAACAAGCCTAGCTGTTCCCTGTGCCCCGGTAAAATTACATTAGTAAGGATTTAGAAAGGGTGTACGCTGTGGCAGAGAACCACACTTGACATGACTGTGCTGTAGGCAGGCCTGTAAGAATCTAGTTAAGGAAACTCCTAAGGCGGTCTATCAGTGTGTGGAATACTGTATATGTCAATGGACCAGCCTACTGGTATGTGAGATGGGGCCCGAGAAAGGCTGGACAGCTGCCAGTGACGCCAAAACAGCCTTACTTCCCGCTGTCTGCCGGGGGCAGCCCCTCTAGTCACTGCAGCTGGCCTCTGATTGGCTCAGGCCTCTCCTTTTACGGTTATGGTGAGTAACAGGTGTCCTTCAGCACACAGATACAGCGTGTTGAATTTGCTGCCATACTGTAGCTCCATGTTCACCATCCCCTCACCATACCCCACATTCTTTGATTGTACCCAAAGAGGAAATGGGCTCTTTTTCTTCTATATAGAGTCTGAGCCTGCGGGGAGGGCCACAAAGCCAGCTGGCTGCTGTCAGAAGCTCTCAATTTGTAGCTCTGGACTTGCATGTGCCTGTAAATATTTAAATCTAGTCAGCCTTACGCCACCTTAACTGTTTTATGGCATCATCATTCATTGTATTTTGACAAAAATTTTGTTTGTTTTCATGCTTAAAAATATTCTTGTTAGAGACATTCGCAGATAAATGGGGTTGCCTTGGCATTGATGTTTTAGGATTATTGTATGTTTTTGCCAAACAAAATCTCAGTTTTTATTTGATTTTCATTTCAAAGTAAATTTATGTTATTCTAAATGATGGAATTTTAAAAATCAGGCAACTTGGTCAGGTAATCATAAATGAACTTTTGTCAAGTTGATTTGTGTGGTTACAATGACATTCATTACAACATTCCAAACAATGGTGTTAGTAATGAAATGATTGTGAATGGTGATACAATGTGCATTGTGAATTTGAGCAAAACAGCAGAGATATATCCATCCCCTGCCATGTTGTTTATGGGCCATTACCAGCATTTTATAGTGCATGGAATCCTGGAGGATGGCCTCAAGCACCTATCTGTGCTGTGGTTATAAAAGGCGTCTAAATATAGAGATGTGAAGAGATGTGATAGCATCCAGTGGGGAGGCCTGGAGGTGAAAAATGCTCTTGCATAACCCAACCTGACGGAAGACACAGGCACCAAATGACCCCTGCTATGTTTGCCCCTTCTTCTGAAACAAAATGACCTAATTGCCAGTTAGAATTACATGGCACAGTTCATGAATCAGTTTAGCCAACGAAACGATAAGAACGCTTGTCTTTTTTCGGTGTTTGATTTGTGTTTTATTACCCATTGGTAGTAAGTATGTGGATACTTCATTGGGAAAAGGTGTTAGTGATGGTTTTACAGATTTTTTGCTGGAAAAAACCCTTCATTTTAGTTTTTACTGGCTCTTTGGACCACTGTAAGCTAATTGATAAAGTGTTAGAGCCGCATCAATCAATGACATGTCAAAGGTGAGGGGGGCCATTTGGTGATACGTGAAGATTGCCTAGTAAAGGTTTGGGGAGATGACTGACCAGGTGGGTGGCAATTGGCTGTATATTACGATGGTGGTGTTGTGCTGTTGGGGGATTTTTGTCCTTTTAGGGTCACGCTGGGTGCCACGGATAGTTGTCTGTCTGTGTGTGTCTGACTGCCACTCCTCCTATCTGCCTTTACACCATCCTGGTCATTGTTGCAGCTGTTGCTTGCAAATCCCTTACAGAATTTAGTGTGTTCTTTGTACCCATCCCAAACATGTCTCAGTTTCAAACTAAGCTCCATAAAAAAAGATTCCACTTACATAGCCAAAAGTTCTCCTTATGTTAAACATTCCATCGGTCTGGAGCTCTAACAGAGTGAAGGGCTGTTTCCTTATTATTATTATTACCTAGAACTGGGAAACCATGATCAGTATTGCTATAATTAGCTTGACAAGAGCTTGTTATCAGGCAAATGCCTGGGCCAGAAGAAGGGGAAGATTAGACATGTTTGAGATAAGGACTACAATAGAACTTTAGAACGTGAGGTGTGAATGTGGTTTGTTTTTATAACAAGTTTTGTTAATTTATATACAAGTATTACAATGCACACATAGTGCTATCCCATCTAGGGCACCCGCAGTGTTTTCCCCTGCAGTTCCTGGGTTAAGCTCACAGTCCACCACAACCAAGTACTGATATGAAGATATGGAAGGATAATGAAGATATCTAATCGACTTAATAAAGGCTATGGAGAAAATAGAAGCAAAATATTTTAACATAGCCTACATGTAGGATACATGCAGTGGTGGAATGTAACGAAGTATTTGTACTTGCGAACGAAATATCCAAGCAAAATATAAATTAATTCTAGAGGATGACCAGCCAGGAGCACATTACACTACACAGTATATT
>JABFEB020000026.1:80270-91373 GCA_019775895.2 Stomatorhinus ivindoensis | reverse complement strand
TACTTAAGTATATATTTTGCAGGGTAGTTGTACTTTTACTTAAGTACTAAACTTAAGTACTTCCTCCACCACTGGATACATGTACATCTTACATGCTCTGTTTTTGGTACCGCATATAGTTGAGTGCTCGATTATGATCGAAATTACTATTTGCAGTTCATTATATAAACTTTCAAAACTATGGCGTCTTCGCTTTTAGCTCGCGAGGATGCTACACTGATAAGAAGATCTATGGAGCCGCAATGGCGCCTTATGTCACGTGATTCTTCAGTTGCATGCGGAACCCTGACGGTTGTTTTATGCGACAAAATTACCAGATGCCACGCGCCAAACTTTACGTTTTCTGGATGATTCACGTTGTAGTTTAAGTTTTACTAGACGTTTTTGCCACCATAGCAAGAACTTTGATTTAAGATTATTTTCACAATGGCCCAGATAACAAGACAGATATTCTAGTGACGAGGAACCCTGATTTTTTTCGGGAGAGGGGCGTGTAATAATTATGTTCGCTGTGCAACAGAATGAGTTTTGAAAATCCCATGGATGGAGCCGAAAGCTATTTTGCTCAACAAGAAAATGAACTTGAAGCACTTGCATCGATATTTGGAGACGACTTTGAAGATATACGGAAAAAACAGCCCTGGAAGGTATTATTCCCGGCTATAACTTGTTATAGAGTTTTCCAGCTTTTTCCCGGTTTTATTTTTTAAAGTATCTGTAGTCCTTTAATATACAGAGATGTCACTTGTGAATGACATTGCATATTCTTCTTTCGGGTGCTTTTCAGGTTAAACGCCCACCTGAGGTATACCTTTATTTGCGACCGAAAGGATTGAGTGACGTGAAGGAGAGCTATGTTTCGGTGGACCTGGAGGTGAAATGCCCACCCAATTACCCAGATGTGTAAGTGCTTTCATTTAAAACTGGTGTCTACCCCCTCGCATTGCCATGGTGCTTTTATAAATGTCACTGATGTGATTCTGTATGACGAAAACAATCCTGGAGCCAATGTATTCTAGACGCCATTCATTTTTAAAGTCTGGTTTAGGCTGTTTATTTTACCCTGACGTATTAATTTTATCCCTGACGTTAATGCTTATGGTTTGTATTCAGATGAGCTTTTCCAGCTGTTGGTACAGTATAGAGATAAGATAAAGGGACAGCCGCAATAGGTCAGCTGCAGGATATAAACATTCTCATTCCGTATGAAATCCCCCACTTTGAGAAATGTTCCCAGGCCAGCCTCTCACATTCTCTATGATGAAATTCACAGGCACTCCTATATCAAACATATGGAGAAATCCCAAATATTAGATCTGTATCTCAGATAGTTTTGAAACTACAGCCCTTTGAAGTTTTAATAAATTTTATGCATTTTGCTGAAGGAGTCTTTTGGTCCAGCTTCCAACACTCGTTGCTCCTTTGAGATGACATGTAATGCCTAGAAACTTTGTGACTAGGGCTAACTTTTCTTGTAGCATTCATGAGAAGCTCTGAATGGTTGCATTTTCTTACATTTGTAATTTTCGACCATTTTCAGAACCATGTAGCAGGAATAATATGCAAGATACAGCTGATCTGATATTGAATTGTACAGAAAACATTAGCCCTGGATACACAGTTTCAAAGCTGTACGTGCCATATCAAAGGAGGTATGAATGTTGGAAGTTGGATCGAAAGGCTCGCTAGGCAAAATGCACAAAATTAATTCACATTTCAAAGGGCTGTGATTTCAAAACTATTAGCGATACAGACCAGATTTCTCTTTAAGTTTAGTATAAGGGCACCTGTGAATTTCTTTAGGGGGATCTGAGAGGGTCACTTGGGGACCCTCTGGGTGATTTGATGTGGAATGACCCTGCTGCAGATGTGCAAGCGATATCAGCAAGTGTGAGCTTTTGTGTTTTTGCTTCTCTGCTTGAGCACATCTTCATTGTCCTCATCCTTTGAGCGGTTGTTGATGTGAAACTTTGACCGACTTTGACAGTCCAGTGAGATGAATCCCAGAGCGATGCAGCTGTTGCCATTAGTTAACTGCTTATTAATTATTTTTTTGTTTGGTCGTCAGACCTCCAAAAGTTGAACTAAAGAATGCCAAAGGCCTTTCCAATGGCAACCTGCAGAACCTCCATGTGGAGCTGGCCAAACTGGCTGCTGAGCGCTGCGGTGAGGTGGGTTAAACTCGTTTACCCCCCCCCCCCCCCCAACCCCCTTTAAGATTTGCCTGAATTCTGTAGGCTGTGTGTTTATTTGAATTTTCAGCTCAGGCTCCATTTTTTTCCCTTGTCATCATTTGTTAGATGTCATTATCTATTCATTTCGGTTGGACCTCCATGTTTGTGGGGCTTTATGTTTTTGTGCTAAGGAAGGATTTGGCCTGTTTTTCTTTTAAATTTATCTTAACGGCAGTGGCACCAGTGCCCGCGTTTGCATAACGATGGGGGCTTATTTCATAGCTCCGGCTGTCGCCCTCAGGTGATGATCTACGAGCTGGCCGACTATGTGCAGGGCTTCCTAACCGAACACAACGTGCCGCCGTCACGCTCCTTCCACGAGGAGATGCTGAAGAACCAGCAGCGGGAGCAGGAGCGGCTGGTCCAGGAGGAGCAGCGGAGGATCGACCTAGAGCGTCACAAAGAGGAGCAGACGGTGAGGCCCGGTCTGCCATGCCGGCGATAGGCAGCTCCAGCGTCTGCTCACCACGATGCCTGTTGCCTTTTCCAGAAAAAAGAGATCTTGGCGGAACTCCAAAGAAGAGAGGAGGAGAAGAAGGAGGAGAAGAAGCGTAAAGAAGTAGCTAAACAGGTAGCAGTGCTGGCTCCTCTTTGGTGTGGTTCTGTGAGTGACCGGTGGTTCCCATATGAAATCTTTTGCAAACAACGTGGCCATGGGTTTCCCCGTGAACTGTGTGCCCTTTCAATCCTTTTGCTTTTTGCCAATCCATCATGCCGCTGACCAGGAGCGCTTTGAGAGTGCAGCCCAGCCTGCGTCGGAGAGTCAGGTGCCAGCGCCAGAACAATCAGAGACCAGAAGGAGCTGCAGCAATCGGCGACGGGCAAACTCCAGCAACCGGCACCGGTAGGAAGCTGACCCACACTGCCGCAGTACACTTTGGTGAACCTGGCCAGTGCGGCCGTCATCTCTGAGCTCCGTCCATTCGATTCCAGGCGGGAAACGTATCATTCTGTCTGCAGCGATGACGGCGTCCGGCAACAAGAGGTCCTGCATTTCAGCAACAGTGCCTTGGGAGAGATCAAGGTTCACAAAGGGAAACTTATTGGTACGAGCTGGCAGTTCTGCATATGGAAACACAGGGTGAATCTCAGTATGCGTTTTTCACCATGCTTGTACCCGTTTTGTGTCATCTTCCTTTGCCGAATCCTGTTATTCCAATACTAAGAACACAAGTACAGAGGACGGTAAAATTCCTCGAATGTTGGTCTTGCTCCGCCCCAAATATCAGGAATACGTCTGTTGTATCCTCGCTGAACAAGACCAATCCCATGATTCATTCCTGCCAAAAGTTCCTTCCTGGAAGGCAAGTTAGCAAGACTTTGCTTTCTTGGTATTGAGATTCACCCATACAGCATGTGGGGGGGGGTGTCTTCCTGCCTTAGGGTTTAACTATATTGCGTGTAAGGCAGCCTGGGGCCTAGATGTGAGATCATAGTGTGAATGTGTGTTAGCAAGCGGTGATTACCTCAGTTACACAGAATGCAGTGTTTGCTTGTGGCAGGGGAGAGCGAGGCACTGAGCCGCAGTGTGTACCGAGCCTTCAATGCATCCTCTGGGGACTTCACCGTGGTGTATGAGTGGACGCTGTGCTGGAACAAGAAGATGGGCAAGTTCCTTACAGACCAGGAGAAGGAAAAAATAGAGAAGTGCAAAAAACAGGTGAATAATATGCTCTGAGCAGGATGTGTGTAATTATGTTCTAACAGCACTGGAAAGTTGTAGATCTGGAGTATGTTTCCAGAAGCACGCAACTGAATGGTTCCAACTATATAAGCTGCTAACAGGAGCTTTTGGGAAATGTACCCCTGTACTTTGCTGTCATTTGCATTTGATCCAGCACTGTTTTCCTAACTCATTCTTTGACTCCGCTTATGTCCCCTCCCAGATCCAGGGAATGGAGAGCGAGCTGAACTCCCTGCTGAAATTGGAGCACCCTCACCTGGTGCAGTATGTGGCACTCAGCCACCGCGAGCTGGAGGACAGCTTGGTGGTGGACCTGCTGGTGGAACACGTGACTGGCCACAGCCTGTCCCAGACGCTGGCTCGCGGAGCCCCGCTCCCCACGGACCGGCTGCGGCAGCTCGCCGCCCAGCTGCTGAGCGCCCTGGACTATCTACACGGCAACTCGGTGGTGCACAAGAGGCTGACAGCCTCCAGCGTGCTGCTGGACGGCGAGGGCACCGCGCGCCTCACGGACTACAGCCTGTCCAAGCGGCTGGCGGACGTCTGCAAAGAGGACGTGTTCGAGCAGACGCGCGTGCGCTTCTCCGAGGCCGCGGTGCCCGCCAAGGCCGGGAAGAAAGGCGACGTGTGGAGCCTCGGCCTGCTGCTGCTGGCGCTCAGCCAGGGGAGCGAGGCGAAGGAGTACCCCGTGTCGGTGCCCAGCAGCCTGCCCGCCGACTTCCAGGACTTCCTCAACAGGTGAAGGTGCCCACAGGTTCATTGGGGCCACTCATTTATCCCGTGGCTGGAACGTTAGCATTAATAATTCCTGGCACGCGCTAGTTAAATATTAGTTTTCCGGGTTTAGCACCTGGATTGTAAGTAGTTATTCACACAGCCTTGTGGATTGTGGAGCGGTTAGCTCCCGGCAGTGTGGGCTCCCGGCAGTGTGGGCTCCCTGCCGTGTGGGCTCCCTGCCGTGTGGGCTCCCGGCAGTGTGGGCTCCCGGCAGTGTGGGCTCCCGGCAGTGTGGGCCCCCGGCAGTGTGGGCCCCCGGCAGTGTGGGCCCCCTGCAGTGTCACTGTTTAATGACACCAGGGGCTTGGGGGTGTCAGAGTGTAAGGGGCAGCTTCCTGTGAACATCACCTTTTTACAGAGCCTGACCGCTTCTCAGATTCCTGCCTCCTCTAGTGGTTTTATTTATAGGGATTGTTTTTTGCTGCCGCCTAGGTGTGTGTGCCTGAACGACGCAGAGCGCTGGAACACACAGCAGCTCCTCAGCCATGCATTCTTCAACCCCCCATCCCCCAGGACATCCCCGCACTGCTATGACAGTCCAGAAGGTGCCCCTGCATGCCTCTGTGTGCTTCAGCAGATCTGTAACTCATACAGTGATGCTCTTTCCTAGTAAATCTCTCTCTCTCTCTCTCTCTCTCTCTCTCTCTATATATATATATATATAGATAGATAGATAGATAGGCAGTAAGGGTACTAAAAAGTAGCTTCCTATGTTATTATTTTGTGATTATGATGGTTAATGTTATGAAACCCCATAATGTCATTTGGTTTGAAATGAATGCTTAGTGTTTTCAGTAGTTTTTGCGTTTGATAATACAACATGCTGGACCCTTGTTAGATTGTGTGTCTATATTTGCGTTGCTTTGACGCCTCACTCTACATCCTGCCGTGACATTAATATCACATTAATATGCACATTCGCCACCAGACGTACAGGTGTGTGAATCACTGAAAGTTATGGTAGACATAGACTTATACATATTTTGACAAAAACAGAGCAATTTGTCCGGACTGCGGAAATTATTTGGCCGAGATTTTACTGGAAATACAGCAGTACCTCCGTGAGCATATAGACGATTGAAATCTCAGTGCCCATGGTGCCCTTGGCTGATGTCTGGCAACTCCCTGCAGACGTAGGCGAGGACTTTGCTTCCACCGTTGTGTCCCGCGGTCGCATCCTGGAAGCCCCCTTCAGCACAGACATCCAGAAGCAATTCTCGCGCTACTACAATGAGTTTGAGGAGCTGCAGATGCTGGGGAAAGGAGCCTTTGGGGCCGTCATTAAGGTTTGGCTCCCTTCGCCACTTCTGGAGCTTATTAACGAGCCTCTTCTTCCTGTCCAGCTTGGATCTGGTTATTTGTTTTGCCCCTAATTTCATTTTTTAATTTTTTTTTTACATTTGTTTTACATTCCAAGCAGACAACGGGTCGTCCTTCAGTGAGTCGTTTATTTTCTCTAGCTGCTTGTACCCGTGTCCCTCTGGCAGGTCCAGAACAAGCTGGATGGCTGTTACTACGCCGTGAAGCGCATACAGGTGAACCCGGCCAGCAAGCAGTTCCGGCGGATCAAAGGAGAGGTCACGCTGTTGTCCAGGTTGAACCACGAGAACATTGTGCGCTACTATAACGCCTGGATCGAGAGGCAGGAGAGGCCGTCCGTGGGCGTGCTGGGTAGCGATAGCTCCGAGACGGCGAGCTCCCCAGGGAAACCCCCCAGGTGCGCGAGCCGGCCACGCAACGAACTGGGCCTGCTAGACGATGTGGAGGACAAGGCGCCCCCCCCCGCCCTGTCCAGCTCCGTGGAGTGGAGTACCTCCATCGAGAGGTCCACCGGCACCAAGTGCAGCGGCACGAACTCTGAGTCTAGTGACGAAGATGATGAAGAGGAAGACGTCTTCTGCCCCTCCTTCCTGTGAGAACGCTGCTCTCCGCTGAACACATTAGGGCTTAGATTAAACTGGTTTTATTGCTTGCTAGGGGCTAATCGCTTTGCAGACAGCAGTCAACACAACCAAGACATATATAACACAATATATATATCTAAAATCTATTAATAAAAAAATGACATCATGTGGCTTGCTTTTTACAATTTGTGCTCCATGAGTTAGATTTTAGTTGTCCCTAAATATCACAGTCTGTTAATTGACATTACATGCTGGTATGCTGGTGGCGTTGGCGTGATGTTGCGTGTCTCTCACATGTATATGTGGGTGGACTGTGTCTCTTCAGCCCCTGCAGCGGTGACACTGACAGCGACATCATCTTCGACGACCACGGGAGCAAGGACAGCCTCTCCCAGGTCGGAGGTCCCGGCGTGTCCTTTTACCCACATTCACGCCAAGAGCAGCCGGCCTCATCCAAGGTCCTTCTCCTCCCTTTAGGAGGCCCAGAGTAAGGGAAAAGAGGAGAGCGCGATGGAGAGCACGGATTCCGAGAAGCCCCACCTCATCGCACATTACCTGTATATACAGGTGAGATGATGGCAGGCTCACCAAGAACGTCTCTTAGCGTCTCTTAAAGGGCCAGTGGCTGCTTAATGATGTCGGCTTCCAACCCTAGATGGAGTACTGTGAAAAGAGCACTCTGCGAGACACTATAGACAAGGGCCTGCACTTGGACTGCAGCCGCCTCTGGAGGCTTTTCCGAGAAATCCTCGACGGACTGGCGTACATCCATGAGCAGGTCTGCCGCCTCATGACCTGTAGGGAGACGTTCTGGCGCCCCCTACTGGCCGAACAGTAGACGTTCAACAGAAGCGAAAAGCGAGGTCTTGCTCTTCGAGGGCTACGAAAGGACACGCTGGTGATGACTGGGTCTTGTTGTGTGGCCACAGGAGTGGACAGAATGGGCCCCAGCTGCAGGCGTAGGCAGGTGTCCTGGTCAGAGAGTCGCTGTGCTCAGAGTGGATAATGGAGCATTCTGTTTTGTTTTGCATAAGTTTGGAAAGCCCCCCCCCCCCCCACTTTCATACTTGCCATTGCCTTCGCGATATGCAGCTGTGAATCCTTTTTCCAAATATATCTGTGTGGAGTCAACATTCAATGAATAGAGGAGACTTATGCTACGCTGTGGCTGTAGTTGGATGCCTTCTTCCCATGTGAGACTGAATGCACATGTATTACTATTGTCTAACATTTTTCTTTAGCAGGTTCTGTGCATCTTAAAGCCCATTGTCTCCTTAACAGTATGTTCTGTTCCACTCTTTGCTCACAGCCTTTGCTAAACTAATGAGATTTTTTTTTTTCTGCCACAAAATGTTCCCAAGCATCTATCTGACGGCCGCGTTCGCTTGGGGAGGGAACATTGCACAATCCGTCCCAAGGCATGCTTTTAATCATATCCCAGGGATCAGTTTTGTCCTGCTCGTTGTTCCCCAACAGGGAATGATTCATCGAGATCTGAAGCCTGTCAACATCTTCCTGGATTCCCAGGACCATGTGAAGATCGGTGACTTTGGCCTGGCCACGGACCATCCCGCTAATGCGGTACACATTTCCCGGGTCACCGGGCTTCCTCTTAACCAGACTTCATTAGCATAGACTCGCCCTTCCTGCTTCATGCTTTTCCTCCTTGGGAACTCTTGGTCCTGGTTGCGCTGCCTTGTCCTGTCCATCTTTTCAGTACATGAATGATCGTGTGTAATATCGAGTTCTACCTGCAATATCACACTAATGTCAACGTTTACATTCGGCATAAGACATACAAACTGCTGGACCGGTGGAATGATCTCAAAACTGGCAGGTCTTCAAAAAATAACGCTGTAAACAGCTAAGCACTGTTAATTATACTTTGCAGGCTGCCAGCAAACAGGAGATGGAGGAAAGTGTCTCTGCTCTGCTCATTAACTCAGACCCTACAGGTGAGGGAAGCTCACACTATTGCCCTCCTGCAGTTTTGTCATAATCCGAATCGAATCTGCTGCCTTGCATCAAGCGTTTCTGAGTTGAAAGGTTTCGCACCCCCGTGCATCAGAGATGCTTCACTTCGAGTTTGTGTAGAACTTTCGGTTTCCATTGATGAAATGGTTTGGGTTAAACATGCACCTGGGCACAAAGGTGGCGAGGTGGGATTTTGAGACCCATAGATCCATGTGTAGCCACTCTGCCTGTGTTCCTCCGTTCCCCTTCCCAGATAACATGACTGGCATGGTGGGCACCGCCTTGTACGTTGGGCCTGAGGTGCAGGGGAGCACCAAATCCAGCTACAACCAGGTAGAGCTTAGGCACTAAACCCTGACATGGTAGTCGGCTGTCATGTTTTTACAAGGCGCCGAACAACCTTGTTTTTGTATTTTTTACATCTTGACTGTGTGGTTTATATTGTTGCATTTCACCTGCCTGCATGCATGCACGCAAACCAATGAGCCATAACATTATGAGCGTTAGACTTGTTGACATGCGTTTGCGGCCGCGTACCTGCAGGCCAGTCAGAATGCCCATGAGGGCCCCTGATCACTATTGAAAGTGTCTGCAATGATCAACGTCAGAACTGCACATTGGAGCTGTGGAAGGGTCACCTGGTCTTATGAATCCCATTTCCTGTAGCGTCATGTAGACAGGCGGGTACATGTCGAGCATTCGTGGCACTCATTTGACCGACAAGCCCGATCCACGGCTCCATAGTCCCGCACACAGAAGGACTTGGTGTAATTTGTGTTGTAACACGTTACTCCTGTCGATCGTCTTCCAAGGTATCTTCTGCACAAAACTATGACCAATTTCTGTACGCTGTGCATAGTAACAATAGTGTTAAGTGCTAGGTCCTGTGTTAAGACTTATGATGATGATGATAAAAATGGTATTATAAGGTTCAGCAGGATTCAAGTACTACAGGTTCTTCATGTCCCACACATTTCTGTCTGACTCTTCCTCAGAAGGTGGACCTCTTTAGCCTTGGAATCATCTTGTTTGAGATGTCATACCGGCCCATGACCACCGCGTCTGAGCGGATCGCTGTCCTCAGCCAGCTGCGCACGGTAAAGCCCCCGGCCTGGATGGGTCCGGAGCCCGCCCCACGGATTTTGGACCCCTCAGCATCTTAATGTCGCAATCGTTTACAGGAGTCCATCCAGTTTCCTGAAGACTTCCAGGAGTCTGAGCAAGGAACACAGGTAATACTTCGTTAATTACAGGGATTATGGGTTATGCTTATAGGCGAAACCCTGGCTTACTGGGTTCTGGGCTCACAGAGCCAGCTCATGCTACCCCACATAACGCCTCGTAATGATCAGTAACTTAAAGGCTTCATACCGCGACGGCAGAGATGGACTTGAGCGTCTCTGGTCTCCCCCCACAGATGAAGGTGATCAGCTGGCTGTTGAACCACGACCCCGCCACGCGGCCCACAGCTGTGGAGCTTCTGAAGAGCGACCTGCTGCCGCCCCCTCAGATGGAGGAGTCCGAGCTGCACGAAGTCCTCCAGCACACCATGAATAACGTTAACGGCAAGGCCTACCGCACCATGGTCAACCGGCTGTTCGCCCAGAGCGTCGCCCCGGGCATAGACTATGCGTATGACATAGACTTCCATAAGGTATGAATCCAGGTACCTCACACGCGGCTTGAAAGAGCTGCCATTTGGAAAGTGTCCCATAGGTGTCACTCTCGAGCTTTGAGCGGTAAATGAAGCTCTGACCAAAACCTTCCATTCAAGCATGGATCATTTGTCTGCTGTGGTTATTGACTTACACTTTATAATTAGATTGTTTGTCTTAAGTCTGCTGTTTCCCTTGATTTCAGGGGAGCTTTAATGCCAGTGCTGGCAAACTCCAGCAGTACGTGCATGAAACGATAGCCAGGATATTCAAAAAGCATGGTAAACCTCGCATGCATTTTCTGTCATTTAAACCACTAGCCAAAGTTTTTCTGCCCTTGTTTTATCTCCTTCAGCGCCTATGTATCATACATCTTGTTTTTGCACCCCCCACCCAGGTGCGGTGCGTTTTCAGACCCCCCTGCTCATGCCTAAGAGCAAGGTACTGTACGAAGGCAGTGACCTGGCCTGCTTCATGGATCACAGTGGCATGCTGGTCACCCTGCCCTATGACCTCCGGGTGAGCAGCAGGAATCAGCAAGTCTCTCTGTCGCATGGTGTCTTAATAGTGCAGCTGCTTTCTTTAGATGGTTAATTATAATCCTTTCTTCATATCCACCCTGCAATCTTCTGTATTTTGTTGTTTAGTAAAAAAAAAAAATATATATATATATATATATATTTTTTTTTTTTTTTTGGCCTTTAACCACAGCTGGCTTTCGCAAGATACGTGGCCCGGAGCAACATTTCCAGTTTAAAACGGTAAAGTACCCTGGGACGTTTATTGTCATAACGGTTTCAGATCAAGGTGTAGCTTTGCAGTTTTGTAGAGTGCTTTTTCTACAAAAGTGGCCCCCCCCCCCCCACCCCCCCCCC
>JABFEB020000026.1:37580-53946 GCA_019775895.2 Stomatorhinus ivindoensis | reverse complement strand
GGAGCTTGGAAGGAGCAAAAATGTGGACTGTCTGGGGGGGGGGGGGGGGACATGTGAAAAAACCCTTCAGGTCTGGGTTGAGAAACACTGATCTTGTGGAATAGGATTAGAAAATAAGTGTCACTTTCCATTTCTCCATATTTGTCACCATGTGCTTTTGAGTTGGGGACACTCACCCTCACAGAAGGGGCAGCACTCCCCAGGGACGCGCAGTGGCCTGTGGCAGCTCTGCTTGCAGGCCATGGCGGTGCAGTGCGTCTCGCCGTCCACACACTGGCAGAAGGTGCAGTCGTCCTCCTTCCACTGCTCCTCGTGCAGCCGCAGCCTCCCGTTCACCCAGCAGCTGGCTTCCCTGCTCTCGGCGGACAGCAGCTCCACGTCTGCGGCGAGACGGCAGGGGGGCGTCGGTGGGCACAGACACAGACACACCCGTGCAAGTCGTCATCTGCTCTGCCAGCCTAACTTTCGTGTTCTTAGCTTTCCATTCCCCGTAAATATCCGCTCCGGCTTTTCCCAGAAGCGTATTTTAGAAAGTACACCCAACACCTACAGGGATAATGTCACTCGCAGCAGGAAATGACATCATGCAGACTGGCATCCACTGTGTGAGTAAATACTTGGGCATCGAAGACCTGCCCGATTCACTGGAAATAGGGTCTTCGCTTACAGGAAAACACAATCACGTATGGTCGAGTACAAGTGTCACAAGGGAATGCTTTGTGTATGATTCATAATATCAACAGTGTTGGGCAGAGAATGATTAGAAATGCCGGGTGGGGGGGGGGGTGGTGTAGATTGTTCGTGCTCCAGCCCATCTGTGTGCTATTACCTCCGGGGGGGGGGAGGTGCCGCTGCCATTCTCGCTCTCCCTTTCATTCAAGAAAGGGCCTCAAGCTCAGCCATCCTACCCCCCCACTTCACAGCAGTCAGTGGCGGGTCAATGGTCAGGCCCATAAATTCCCGAGCCCCCCGACACCAGAATATATAAGCATATATTGGTTGACATCTATGTAAAGTCGGTGGTTTTAATGTGATCCGCCTTGTCCCCAGCCTGCCTGCGATGGTTGAGGTGGATTAGGGGGAGACGCAGCTTCAGGCAGCCTGACGTGCTGCCGTCGAACGCTCGAGTCGAACCCCAGTCAGGTCAGCCTTCCTTCCTGCGCTGCACATATTTTACGGCCTGATCACGTGCGAAGCTTCAGCACCAATTAGGGAAGCAGTGCCGTGCTGCATGATCTCCAGTTCGCCCATAAAAAATGTTACTGTTCATTAATATGGGTGCCCTTTAATGTGCAGAAGCTTAACGATCGCAGACTCGTTTGTAGCCCTCCCCCGTACAGAGGAGCAGGCCTTGAAGGTCCAGCTCGCGGTGCGACCTCCAGACCTCCGTCTGCGTCCATGGCAGAGAGGAGAGCAGCGAGGCGGCTTCTGGAATCGCCCCGGGCCCAGAGGAAACGGGGGCCAAGCCGCGCGGCATTTATCTAAACCCCAGTCGTAATGACTCCTCGCGAAACCGCATCCTAGACGCGGCCGTCGATTGCGACATCGGCCCTTTGCGGGCAGATGTCCCGTCCTCTGTTTTGTTAGGGCTCCTCTGTGGTGTGGGGGGAGACCCACAGCTGGAGGGGTCACAGAGTGCTGTCCGTCATTCCCAGGAAGCAGTACGGGTGAAGCGCCTGGCCCGTGCTTCAAAGCCCTGCACGCTGAGCCGGTCGTGCAGTAGGTGGCATGCCGTCACTGGTCAAGGCTGTACCTATGCAGACTGGGCAGCATTCTCCCTCGGGTATGTAGAAGATGTCGCACTCCAGCTTTGCACACTCCGCTTTGGAGCAGAAGGAGATGCCCCCTCGACACTGGCACAGCCAGCACGGGTCCATGCGGTATCCCTCCCCGTCGGAAAACTCCTTCCCTTTGTGGATGCACTTCGGAGACCCTGCGGACCGGAACAGGTAATGACTCATCTCAAAATGGTGGAAGCTTGGGTCTTAGGAATCTAATATCAAGATAAACAGCCAGCCTCGGTGAGAATGATACCTGTTGCACATCCCTCCGTGCTTGATACCTGCTGCACATCCCTGCTGCACTTCGTGAGTCAAATCCTTACGCTTGAGCAACGGTGGCAAATTTGTGTGTGACGTTTTGCTACCAGTATAAGGTGTTTATAAAGCACTGATGGGACGCTGATTCCCAAAGACACCAAACACCGAAGCCAACAAGTCGAGTAAGAGAACGGTGGTACGTGCTACGGCCAGTGAGCTGTGGGGGTGAGTGGGGGAAGACGGTCTACAGATGCAGGGGCTGGAATCGGGGCTGACGGCAGTGGCGTCAACAGTAACCCTAAGGGACGGGTTTCCAGACAATGTAACAATTTCCATTGCAGCGGTAGGATGGGTAGCCTTTCTGATCTCATTATCAGGACGCCCACGTGGCCGAACCTTCCCAGATACCAGTGTCTGCTCCGTGTTTGAGGTCAACACGGGGCCGTGGAACATGATCGCATCCTTAACTTCCCCGGGAAAAGGGGTGGGTGGATTCTGGGGGCAGGAAGGTATGGGAAGAGCTTATCTCAGCCAGAAGATATTGGCCGGCCCGATCCTTGCTGCGCCTACGACTTCCCGGTTGCCAGTGGTGACAGATATGCCAGTACTCCAGTCTGGCTCGAGAAGGATCGTCTGCGGACCAGGAGCCACCCCCTCGCCCCGACTCGACCTAATGTGAACCAGGTGGGCCTGCCGGGTCCTAGTGACAGGCTGGGAAAGTGACAAGGATCGGAACCGAGGGGAACAGGCAGCTTAGTCAACGTATTAGGAAGCCACATGACGGGATGCAATAATTTCCGTGATATTTAGTCACGTTAATCCCTGGAAAAAAAAATAGGGATGTGATTCCAAACATGTTCTTGGTTATTTAAGTTTAATTTGGGGGCTTTAACAGCATTGATGAAGCATTACAGAGCCCGGTCCACCCCCTAATCAGAGATAACTGTCCTGATATTATTAAACAGCACTTTTATAACAATCATTTGTAATGGGATTGTATTTCTATTCCATAAGTGGGTGGATCAAGGTTGAGGATGAATGTTTGGTGGTTACCCAGCCTATCGCTGGTGTCTCCTATTCATGATCACGTTGGCAGTGCCACTGACATTTGGTGCAATCCGTCCACACATGGAAAGCCAACATCATCCATCATCACTGGCTTTTTGTTTCCATAACCCCCCCCCCCCCCCACCAAAACCTTAATAAAGTAGCAAATTCGTTGACAGAGAAGCAAGGTTAAAGTGAACCTGCGATACTATCATGGAGATCTCCTCCGTTTTTGGCTAGTGGGGGCTGGCGTTTGTCTGCCCCCACTCTCCTCTGCGTCCCGTCTGACGGGGGTTGCAGCCACGCGGGGGCCAGAGAAAGGTGAGGCTCAGAGAGGCGGAAGCTTGTTATCAGAGCGCTGATCCCCTGCCCATCCCCCCACCGGCCGCATTCGGCCCTTTTGCCCTCGTCCCCTCAGCCCACGGCACATGAAAAACATTCCCATCCACAATCTGCTGCAGCTCTCCCTCCGACTCTTTTAAGCAGACGGGAATTGTCTGACAGTGCACTCCTGTTCACTGCGTCCATAGACGGAGCACTTTCCCGCTCACTGCACTCGTCTGCCGATTAATTCCATGGCGCAGCACACATTTACAGGCATGGGTGGGCCACAATGTGAATCTACGCCGCTAGCTAAATGCCAAATATTTTCTTTGGTCGCAAAGTGAACAGTTAGGCCCTGCCTGCCCACACCACACTATGCACAACCCCCCCCCCCCCCGTGAGATGTGCCCGTGCCGGCTTTCACATCCACAGCGTGATAAGAGGTTGAGGCTGGAATGCTGGACCAGTGAGTATACAAGCTCTGCGTTCCTTGGTTATCAGGCAGCTTGGAGCCTTAACGGCTCCACTGTTTGACGGCTCAGAGCAATAGGGTGCAATAACACACCAAGCCCCAAGATCTTTACCTCTCTGGCACTCGTAGACACTGCAGCAGTCTTCCGGCTCGCCCGCGGCTTCCCTCAGCAGTGCCAACTGTTGCCCGCTGGGGCACTCGGGCTTCAGGCATGCGCCGAAGTCACAGGTGCACATGGGGAGCACTGTAGGACAGCAGCCAGTAGGGGGCGCGTAGCTCTTACTCAGCACCGAGTCGGCAGGGCAGTCCGGCGGCTCTGGTGTCGAGCAGGTGACCCCTGCGCACCTCAGCTCCTCTGTAAGGGAACACAAGAGGACAGTGGAAACGCTCCAGGATCTCGCTATGCGAGGACTTGCGGGTATCGCCTCCACGGACGTTTTAGACCTGCGGAGAGGTCACAGCTGTGGCAGGGAGCATCACTGATCAGCGATGGAAGACGTCCCGATTTCGGGCCAGATCCAAATCCAAACACCGCTTAAGTTTCATGGCATGTTAAATCCAGCCCCCACCGAATTGTTGTTTTTTTGGCTCTATTGGTTCGAAGCGGCAGCGAACACGGAAAGAGCTGTTTCTCAGCTCCTCTGTCTGGGCCAAGAAAATCGCACTCCTACCCCAGCGAGGGGGCACTGCGGGCTCCGGGGTGTATTTTGGATGAGGGTCAGAAACAGCAGAGCCCAGAACCCCTCCGCCGGCACACCGGGCAACCGCAGCGGGCGCCTCGCAAGCCGTGGGCCGCGGTTGCATGCTGACGTGTCCCAAAGCCGTCACCGACTGAGCAGCATTACGACTCGCAGTGAATTTGGGAGAGGCTGCGAAAGACACTGTGGCGGACAGTGGAGCATAAATGGTGCACAGATAAGTGCCCCCCGGGGCCCCCCCACCGGCGCTTACGCTCTCGGCTCAGGAGCATGACTCACGTAATGAGCGGCAGATGAGCAGGGCGTCCCTGAAGCGCGGCCAAGCCGTGTACTTCCCACCGCACTCTAGTGGTTCCCCGATGCAACTCGACGCTGCTGCAGGATGTACCCCAACTGAGACATCTGAGACCTCGTAAGCGGACCCGGCGGGAGGGGGGGGGGTTTCCAGATGGGAAAGCAGTGCCGTCCAGCAGCATGTCTACCACCCCTGCATCCACCCATGGACTTAGCACAATCTTCCTTTTTATTTTTAGAGCCCCGGACTGGCTTGAAGCCATTCTCCTGGACCATCCTGCATGTAGCGCGTCTGTGTCAAGGTCCCATCACAAGTAAAGGAAAGGTGAAGGGACCTCTGGCTGGGGAAAACATCCAGCACTCGACGAAGATTGACGGAGGACATTTTGGATTTTACCCCGTGGATAAAACACACAGATGCTGAGGTGTAGATACCGTGTACCTTACTTTGCTGGTTCTCACAAAGCCTACATTGACAGACCCTTACTGTAGTCACTCAAAAGTGTCATATACAGTAGGAAAAATATCCCACATATTAATGCAGGAAAAAGGCTTTTTAACTGCTGGCTTCATTCCTGCATTTAAGTTAAATAAACGTTAACTTGAGGCCTGTAGTGGTCTGTTTTTACCCCCAGAATGAGGTCCGCCGTTCGGCCTGTCGATTTGATATAGCCGAAGGGTCCTTGCAAACGCGCGGGCGACTTCCCCGGAGTTGGCACGGCACCTCTGGAAAAGTTCTGGAAGTATCCGCATGACCAGTGGCAGCATGAGCCATCCCGCCCCCCCCCCCGCCCCCACGGGTACAGAGTGGTCAGCTGTAAGGGGCCTTTGCAGGGCACGCTGATGAAATGCAGATCACTGGGGAACATTCGGGCGGCCTGTTTGGCTTCTAGGACCCAGGGCGACCGAAGTAAGACTCGTGGGGGGGGGGGGGGGGGGGATAATGACAGCGACACGACAGGGGGTAGTGGAATCGGCATGGCCGACAGCCCCTCCCCCGCTGCTCACCGCCAGCTAGATTCCCCTAGCGTGTGTGTGTTTGTATTTGTCACTGCGCAAATGACTGGTGCATCAGCGGGCACAGGATCGACGCAGTGGTGCATGGCAGCAGCCTGCGCAAGTGCTGCCACGTTAAGAGCCCCCCCCCCAGGCATGCGCAACACAGACGAGCTGCAGAAAGGCCCGACTGTGCTCCTCTCCGACCGCTGAAATATGACACAGCACCCAGCAAGTCACACTTCACACTTCGCTCACGCACGGATCAGGGATGCAGGAAATTAGCTTATTACCACAGAAGGGGCGGGTCTGAACAATGCATATTTCAGCCGACTCAGAAGCTCATTCATGAAAGAGAAACACCTCTTTGTAAATGGCTGCTTTTTTTTTTTCGTCCCAGGGCACAAGGAGCGTAGTCTTCGGCCGCCGCGCCGCTCTCCCGTAGGCAGAGGAGGCTGTGTTGACAGGCCAAGTTTACTCACGGAAAAAAGCACACAATGTGTGTTCTGTTCGCTGGCCGACTCTGGAAACAAGTCAGTACGGAACAAAGCGGGCTCAGTGCAGTGGTCCCGGGCGGCGCTGGGTAGGTCCGCAGGTTTTATACGCTCCCTGCGCACGGGGACGGCGGCTTCAGGGCAGCTATAAATCAGAAGGCATGTCCACTGGCAGCAGGACTCACAAAGAGCCCCCCCCCCCCCTCCCCCATAAAAGATGAAAACTCATTGCGTGCCGTGCAAGGCTGCTAGCCTGTAAACGGACGTGGAGTGCTGCGCCCCTTCCACCGCTCTATGGGGGTGGGGGGGGGGGAGTTGCCAGGACACCCAGGACGAACTCCCAGCCACGCGCTGCGCACTCCGGAGAGGGCGGCCTCGTTGCTGGGCATCAGGGAGCGACGTTTGTGGCGGAGCCGTAGTTTGCACTCCCCGCCCCTCCCCCTCCGGCGAGATCAGGCCAGCCAAAGTGGGTAAGAGATGCTGGCCTTTCGCTGTGCCCGGAGTAAGCGTGCACCATGCAGTGCCGCTCTGATGAAAACGCACGACCTGACGAGCCGACAGGATATCGGTGAGATACCCTTGTCTGCATGGCGAACGTTTCATGTCCAATCACCGCGCCATGCATCCGCCCCACGGCGGCAGACACGCCGAGAGGCTCCAGGCTCTCCGTCACAAGTGACAAAGCATTACAACCTGCACCGTTCACGCCTCACTATCCATCACGTACACGATGGACCTTTCAAACCAAAACGCCCCTGGTGGCAAAGAGTGTGTACTGCATGACGGAGATGGAAGGGGCGCCTGTGTGGTACAGTAAGTTTACTGCAGGTTTTCTTCTCTGGAATTAGTCTGCCTGACAAAATAGGGATCCCAGAACTGCACTTGTAACTGCCCGCTGTCATCCTGGGAAGCATAACGCCGGAGGGAAGCGCGAGGAAGCGACGTCCTTGCTGGGAAAAGCTCGCCAGAGGTGGTTAAATGCCGGAAAGCATCTCCCTGGCTTTCTGGGTCGGGGCCTCACGGCATAAAGAGAGCCGCAGCTGCTCCGTCCCGCCGGGGGGGGGGGGCCCTTGTAAAGAGGCTCACCGTCCCCTCGGAGAGTCAGACCCCCACAGAGAGCTCTTGCTCCGTGTCTTGCGTAAGAGCGCGGCCCACGAGCCACCGGACCGTCCGCCATGTGCCGGCAGCGTAAGAGGCTCGGGGGAAATAGCAGGAAAACAGTGACGTCAGGGAGCGGAGATGCCGTTAGAGGCCGCTGACGGACCAGAAGCCCTGGGGAAGCCATCGGGCCAGAAACGGAAAGGATAAAAGGGGCGACGAAGGTTTTGTTGGCCGTGGGTCAACTGTCTGGCCCAACAGCCTCTAAGACTGACCCAGTCCGGCCGCGGTGCCAGGGCTCCCCGCCCAGCTTGCATCTTCAGCCTGGTAACACCTGCCCATCCTTCGACTAGAGCAGGAAGGCGATCGCCAAGTCAGGGCTTCTCGTGGAGATAACAGCCGCATCCTGGCAGAGGCACAATGCTGATTCGCTCCAGTAGCAGCAAGGAGATTGAAAACGCTTCAAATGCTAACTGATATCTGTGTGACTTTTACCTTATAGGTGCCGAAATAAAATAACAGAGTAACATTTCCCATGTCCATAAGAATCTATGAACAGATTCATGACACATTATAAACACGGCTATAAATATTCATCAGAGCATTATAGCCATGTTAATACGCATTATGAATGCTTTATGAAGCTCCCATCTATAATGTACTATAGATACCTTCATACTGCAGTACAAAGCATCCTTAATGCCGACCATTACAATGCATTATGAAGGTCTCTATAACACATTATTGGTGAAAGCTTTAAGTAAAGCTGCTTTACGGTCTACACAGACGGTCCACGTTTTTGCTCCCTCTCAACTCCCTGCCTGAAAGTCCATGAGAGCTGGGAGGGAGCAAAAATGTGGTCCGTCTGTGGGTCTCCGTGGACCGGGTTGGGAAACACTGACATAAACAAATGTAAAGTCACTCTGTGGGGGAGGTTTGTGCCGCTGCCATGAAATCAGGCCTTATTATGTAACTGAGAGCAGACTTTATGCCTTTTGGCCACTTCCTGCACTTGACACAAGCTACTTATCATGAACCCTTAGCTTGTATCCTGCTTCCTGTCCACCGGTGCCTTGAGGGCAGTCTTATCACCCAATCCCAGCACAGGGAGCCAGCGACACCCATTAGCACCACGTCTCAGTGCAAAACATACCCCCCTCGCCCAGGGAAAGCGGGGACAGATGTCCATTTTAGGTTGGGGTGGCAAAGCATGTATGTCCCACATGCACACATGGATACGTCCCATGTTAGGGATCAATAACAGATGGGTCTTCAAGGCAGCTGGGAATTAGTGACAGAAAAATGCTGGAACCCTTAGCGAGACTGAGTTGCGAGATTAGGTCCAAACCTCAGGATGCGACAATGAACGAGACTCTGGGTTTAAAAAGGTGGCCTGTCGCCCTTTGCCAGGGCACGGCGCGACACAGGAAATGCCGGAAAAAAAGCTGACTGACGTTTCTGAGAGGATTCGCAGGAAACCGTGGCTCCTGAGATCAGCTCCCCGCCTGCTAGTGGTCAATGCAATCCAGGACAAACTGCAGCGGGCCCTTCAGCAACAGCGGCACACAGGGCGACCGCAAACCATGACTTGGAAGACGCTCTGTCCGTCTCATCGGCAGAGGGGCGCGGATGACGGTCGGCGTGCGTCTGAAGCGACCTGCGCTTTGTGAAAATGCGACATGAGCGGCAATCAGCTGTTAACACGTAGTGGATGTAGCTTGTTAATACTGAATGAGGTTGCATTAAAAAGGTTGCATTAAAAGGTTGCATAATGGCAATTCAATCTGAAGCAGAAGCAATTGAAAGTAAGTACTGGGACTCGTGTTGTCAAGACTCTCATTCATGGAGTGAAGAGGCCCCCCTCCCATCCAACTGTGTTCAGTACGTCTATAAAGGTGGGATATGCGATCCTCCTGTCTACCCAGGGCTGATCATGAGCAAGCCAATGGGTTTGGGGGGGTGGGGTAATGAGAAGGCATAATTGGCAGGCTAAATTAAAACAACCCCCCCCCCCCCCCCCACTCCTGGTGTCTGCTCTAGTAATCAGATCCGTATGTTTATATTTTATAAATGGTTCAAATCAATCACGTTCCCCCCGTGTTCATTTCTCAGCTTGAGCTACAGACAGCGGCGGTCAGAACGGGCGCT
Source organism: Stomatorhinus ivindoensis (assembly GCA_019775895.2). Classification (NCBI taxonomy): domain Eukaryota; kingdom Metazoa; phylum Chordata; class Actinopteri; order Osteoglossiformes; family Mormyridae; genus Stomatorhinus; species Stomatorhinus ivindoensis. The sequence continues at coordinate 44,336 of JABFEB020000026.1, read as the reverse complement.
GCATCTCTGCGGCCTCCGTGCGGCACGAGGGACTACCTGCGGCTGCCTGGCACTGGCTGAGGTCAGCGTAGGAGAAGCGGCCCCGGCAGCCGTGCGTGTCACAGACGCAGCCGTCTGCCGTCAGGTTGCAGCCGGAGAAGACGCAGGCGGGGGGCGGCGTCCCCTCGTGGTGACTCTCCTCTGCGGACGGTCGGGCTGTTGGATCAGGCACTGGGAGAGATGGTCGCGCGTGTTAATGCCGTTCCAGGTATGGAGGGTGCCGTGCCTTTCCTGAGATCCCCTCTCTGCCCAAGGCTGCTGGTATTATAGCGCGGGTAAAACTGAGTAAGGACAGACCCACAACCAGTGTTCGGCACGTTACTCACAGAAATAATCTATTACGGCCAGAGGTGGAGAGTTCAGGTCCAGGAAGTAAAAATACAAACCAAGGTTTTGTTTCAACGAACCAGCTGAGTACTCTGTGACAGTGACTCTACATACTGAACTGGTTGAAACAAAACCTTGGTCTGGATTTGTACTTTCAGGACCTGAACTTTCCACCGGTGTGTAAAAGATTACTTTTGTGACAAACTTCCCCAACATTGCCCACAGCTCAGAGTGGCATCCAGTCCGTGTCTGATGGCCCTCGACTCCTTGCTGTCCTTGTGTAACGTTTTCGCCGATGTCAGTCATTCATGATCACTGGATAACCCTGCCTGTGACCTCTGGATGCCTCACCTGTCCTAATGGCCTGGAGGCACACCTCTATGTTGGGGTACGTGAAGGTGTTGATGCAGGTGCGCTGACTGTCACAGGAGCACTGGCCACCCATGGTGTTGCAGCCTGTCTGTAGGGGGCAGCGTTCATCCTCCAGCCCTGCCTCAGGCCTGTCTGGGAGCTCTGGCCAAAGGGGAAAAGAGAAACAACGATGGAGCGTTCAAGCCAGTGAAGTGACACCCAGGCACATTGCACCTTGACAACTGAGGGAGCCTCTGCTAAATCTATCATTCTTTCTTGACAGGCTCTGGTGGGGCTCTCACTGCATCCTCCTGCGCTGTTAGGGTATGATTACCCAATGTCAGCCAGACAAACACGCTGATCTATAATCATACGACGAAGAGGGAGAGTCACTTTCAGCCAGGAGGCTCCTAGGAGGTGGATCCCAGTACCTGTGTTAGGAAGGACGCCGTTAGGTTGCCAGTGTGTGGCTGGGAATTAACAGGCCTCCCTTGAGCACGTCGATCCTCCCTGCGAGAGTCCTCACCTGCAGGCCAGCCCTCACTCGCGGAGAACTGATCACAGGCGGCTCACCAATCCTTCATCCGTCCCCACTGGTCTCCCTTCGACTTACGACGGTGACCCCATGTCACGGTCACTCCGACTCCAGCAGGAAGTAGGCTCGCACGATATATTGTGCCTCATGATGGGCAATAATCACATGGCACCTGTCGGTACTGCTTGGTGTTAATTGATACAACTCACCGCTCACCGGCAAAGGGATAAAATGTTCTATTTGGCTATAGTTTATTTCAGGTCATTTCATCTCCCTCTTTGTTGTATATACACAGTGTCGCTCGCAGATATTTCACCTATCATGATGCGACATCGTACAGCCCTAGCAGAAAGCTTCGGAAAGTTCTCAAGGTGCCACGTAGCTCCGAAGGAGATTCAGAGTGAAACAATACTGGGTGATGCCAAAGTAGTGGGGGGCGGGGGGGATATATTAACTGAACCGGGATGAACTTGGGTTGGCAGAATCAAAGCCCGAGACAGATCCTCTCGTCACTTCCTTGTCTCCTGTGACCACGACTCCAGGTCTTCCTTTCCCAACAAAAGGTCCGACTTTTGCCTCTTTTCCACCCTTTGGATTCTGGAGCTCCAGAATGATGTTCCGGTGTCTTTGATCAGGCTATCAGCTGACCTTGGGCTTAAGGCAAGTCAACCGAGCTCCCGCCCCCCCCCCCCCCAGCCCGTCACACTGCCAAGAGGCTTCTCGGGCCCCTTCCAGTGCACTAAAAAGGAAGACACTGAAACCTGAGCGAGATACCGGCGTGCATGCGGGGGGTGACCGGGGCGGGCAGAGCTGTGTACCGACCCGCAGCCAGATGCCAATGCGGGGGGGATTCCCTGGGGTCAGTGCAGAGTGGACAGGATGCAACTCCATGCGGACCTTAGCTTTGAAGGAAAGCCAGCTGTGGAGCTGGGAATCCGGAGCAGGCGTAATGAGAACCACCACCATAGAAACGACAGTGGAGGCAGTAAGCGCCCCCCCGGGCACAGTGGTCCTGCTGGTCCAACTTCCCCACCCCGAAGGGAAGGTACCTCATACTTCAAGCAAGTGTGCAGAATCAGAGGCACCTTCCTTCAGGCACCTAATTATGGCGCTAACCTCTTTTGGCTATTCATACATCATGTAGCAGATGACGGACCAGGTTCCCCCCCACCCTGCCCACGTCGTCCCCTCATCCCCACAGACCTGCCTGTTTGATAAGCTGACATCACCTTGCCAGAGGCCTCCTTTGATACGCTCTGGGTTTGAAGCCATAGATTAAGAGCTCCAGGCCAATAAATCCATAGCAAATAAAAAGCTGTTCGTTTGAAGAGTGTGGGCTGTTCGTTTGAAGAGTGTGGGCAGGGTGGGTGAAAAAGTCCAGAGGATTAGTGTTGCCGTGACTTCATAAACATAAGCTTAATCAGGATTTTGAACGCCCCCCCCCCCCACCCCCAGGATAAGCAAGCTCATTGATGAAATGGAAAAGCAGCGTAACATGGGAACCGCCTTTTGGGGTGGGGGTGGGGGGGGGGGCTGTTTTCTCTCACCTCCTGTGAGTTCAGTCACACGCAATCAGCTTGTTTAGAGCTGGACACGTCCCAGGTGAGGTCAGGCGTGAGAATGGGTCACAGCCAACCTCACCTCTGTCTGTCTCACAGCCCCTGGGGTGTATTTCAAAAAGTAAGAAACACTGAGCTGGAATCTTAACCTTAACCCCCAATATACATAGCTAGAAATCCTATAGTATCAGTGTCAGGCTGGGGGGAAAAAACAAAATACTGGCACAACTTTGGCAATGCTGGGGAGGACCCCCCCCCTCCGTGACAAAGCAGAAACGGCTCAGTAACTCATTCAGTTGTGCAACCACATCACAGGAGAGCAGAGGTCGTTAAACACAGCCAGATTGTTCCAGGAACTAATTCAGACCATGTTGCAGAATTGAATTTGGATGAATTTTTTGTGTTATACATCTTAGTCGTGTTAATTAATATATATTAACTAGCAAATGGGGCAGGGGCGGCTGTACGAGACGGACGGGACTCCGTTCACGTCGCACGCAGCAGCAGCCAGTAGGGGCTTAATTAAATTATTTGGGGGTCAGTTGGCACACGCGGTGATTTGGCAGGGAAATGCCCCCTTTAAGCGCTTATTCACAGTTGCACGTGCAGTTCTTGAACAATGATTCTCTTTAAAATCGGAATGGAAATTTTTGACAGTTCGCTGTATATGCAAATTAATGTACAGGCTAAAAGTCGTATGTACACAAAACAAGATAAACGGAACTTGTGCAAGTTACAGTGAAGATGTATATGTCTTAAGTCTAACTAGAATGAGAGTATTTTGAGAGATACCACCAACCTTTACATATACCATCAATGGGATGATCCACACTTGTCGTGCCATTAACAGCTACGCAGGTCAGTCCCAAACCGCAGTAGCCGAAGGTCCAGTCCGGACCGCCACAGGACTCCCATTGCAGGCGGCTGCAGTGATCGCAGCATCCGCACGGGTCTAGCGCCAGGTTCCGGCCGCCCGGGCAGGTATGCGGGGGCTCCTCCGGACATGTCCGGAGATCACATGGCGTGCATTCGTAAGCGACCTGCACTCGCACCAAAAGTGAGCAAAGCATGACCACGATCAAGTACCTCATAATCACTTTTCGGCGAGCTTGCTATGGGCAATAAGTGATTATTTCCAGTCTCTTTTTTCAAATGGAGGATTTTCTTTTTCTTTCAAGAAATTGTCGCATTGGAGACCTGCACTCCAAAGTTGCCCAGACTGGCCAAATAAAACAGTAAAAAGTTATCGCCAATTCTTGAAGAAATCAGCCCCTGTGCGGTAGGCATCACACGTGAAAATCGCACCGAGAAGACGCATTTACAAAAATACAGAGAACCCGAAATATCACCAGGAAAAACGGTACAGTGAAACTCAAAACATTTGTCACCGCACCAATATCTTGATAAACGTGAGGGACCGATACGTCCGCCTTGTCTGTGTGACGATCAGAAAGACCCAGAACATCTACGGCGTCCGCAGTCCGTCCTGCCGTGATGTATGTGAGAGAGAGAGAGGAGAAGCGGACGACTCTCTCTAAAGCAACGGTCTGCAATCTGAAACCCAAAGTGACATTAATGGGATGGAGAAATTAGGGGCGCCCCTTTCCCCTGACTGACACAAACGCTGTCCACTCACATGTGGACCACGGTGGGAGTTCGTCCTGTGATTTTTTAAAAAAACGTTACAGCCCAACTCACAAGATTACCTAGATCCGAGTATCATAACTCAACTATTGGGATTTGCCAGCTGTTTCTTAAAATTTTGCATACCACAGAAAATAAAATAGCGCTTGCTTGTTGCTTAACGTTCCTGGTGGATGGAGTGTATTAATCCATAAATTTGCAATAATGAAAATGATAAAAATGCAGATAATACCAGGGGAGAAACGATAGTATTTAATACATAGAGAAGTAACAGAGGGAAAATGATTGCCTGGTTATTTTGTGGTAAATCTGTCACAGCACTCCGTAAAGCACATTGTCCATCGATCATTAATCTGTGACTCCAAAGAGCCTATGAGAACACGCTACAAAATGATCAAGAGGACAAATACGGAGCTTTTAGGCAGCTGGATCTAAGAACCAGCCAGAATGCAGTGAACACAGAGAATCTTAAAACATAATCTTCCATCCTGGCATTTCGGTGCCAGGGACCCCCCCCCCCCACAAAAAAAAATTTAAAGGCAACATAGCAAGTTACATGGGACACAGGATCTGTGCATCAAAGTAAGGCAAAGCTCATCCAGCGAGTCATATTGTGCATTTTCTGCATCTCCTGAGAAACAGATGTAGGTTTATTGGTTGTTTGTCCAAACTGAATTACTCTTTTTCACCCAGTCGTAGAACTGTATATTTTTCTGGAACCATTCAGTGTAAGAAAACATTTTGCTCAAGATTAGTGGAGCATTGCCCATAATGAAACTTAAACCCAGTACCTACTGGATCATGAGATCATCACCTGGTTCCATGAAAAGAACTGACCTGTGTTGTTGCCAGATCTGCTGTCCCATCTCATCAGCTCTCGTCTGTATGATCTTTCCTGACGTGGTCTCCGTAGATGCACATTCCTCTGCGATCATCTATATCCAGTGCTGGATGCTCATGAAGATCCTCCTTGACTCCATACCTGATCTTGGTTTGCTCCATCCAAGTCACCAGCTGCTCCATTTCGGGCTGCTCATTTCCCTGTAGACCGCTGGATTGCTGGGTTGTGTCGTGTCTTGAGTAGGCCATAATGGGGTTTGGAGTACTAGATGATCATCATGCTGTTAGGATGTCAGTGCTCTGGATGGAGCTGTCCGACTCAACAGTGTGGTTTCACTTACCCCCCCAGTGGTTTTCATTTAGCCTGCTGTTTACTGACCCAGCAGATACCAAGACACATTTTAGTTACCAGTGCTTAAATTGTACCGGATCCTGCCAGAGCACAGTTTGGGACCTCTCTGTTTTTGACTGTCTATGTTCCAGTACCTATTTATGTGGATCTGGCAGCTCTCTGGCTCAGTTTACAGACATTTGAGATTCACCATTGAAAAAGCTCTGCCTGTGTAGTTTATTAGTTTAGATTATACTTAAAAATATGTAGCATGTTTTCAGCACTGTGTTTGCATGCATACTGGGACCGGTGCTTTTAAGTAACAGCAAACCAAAAGCTCTCTGTTCTCCTTTAATGCTGTGTGACTATTGGAACCAATTAATTTGCCCATTTAGGACCAGATAGTTTCCAATTTTAGGTGAAAGCAAATTATGCATGTTTGTGGTTCTTGTTTATCTCAAATTAATGTGACACTGTGTCATCTTTGAGTATTCCAAAAAAGAAGGCACACAAAGGACTTGAGACAAACATCATATTTATTTCCCATTTTCTTTGTTTTTAGAACTTGACAATAAAGACGTTAAAGAAGAATAAATGTAAGAGTAAAAATAAATAATATTTCCTGGAATATTTAACTGGTTAAATGATATGATACTACATTGTTTCAGCAACAGCGTTCAGGTGTCATTAACACTTATTTCAGTGCTTAGAAACATACTTATTTATGTATTACTAGGTTAAGCTCATAATGTTTGTGAATGCATATCAGTGTCCCCACCTTTAAGGTTATCCACCAGCCGTGCTGGGGGCGTCAACGGCAGAGTAAAGGCGTTTAAATGTGACAAGGGACCTAGAGATGGCATTGGGTGCTCTGGGGGAGTGGAAGTCTGAGAGGGACAGCTTGACGCTCTTGGCTCCTACTCAGTATAATTCTGTGAGTGAGCATTTTGTTATTAATGTCACCAACATAATTTCAGACTCTGATAACGTATGCATTGATAATACAGGTCGCAAATTAAGTTTGTTTTCCTGCTCGTACCCATGTAGACATGAACATGCTGAATTCCAGCCCAGCCCTCTCACAGTCTGCTCCTCTCCAGCCAGCCCCCCCCCCCCCCCCCCCCCCCCCC
>JABFEB020000025.1:339440-355746 GCA_019775895.2 Stomatorhinus ivindoensis | reverse complement strand
TAACCCCCATTGGCCCCCCCCCCCCCCCAGCACTGGGAAGACGCCCCCAACAGCGTGCACTACTTGCTGAGCTTATGGCAGCGGCTGGCCGCCTCTGTGCCCTACGTTAAAGCCACGGAACCGCATCTGCTGGAGACCTACACCCCCGAGGTCACCAAGGCCTACATCACCTCACGCCTGGAGTCTGTTCACATCATCCTCAGGTGATGTGACCTTTGCTGGTGGCACTTCCTGCTCCCGCTTCTTTGACTTTTCACCCCACTCTTGATGGACATGGTCTGTAAGCTCCTGCGTAAGTGCGGACCTGTACCATTCAATGTCATTGACAGGGATGGCCTGGAGGATCCTCTGGATGACACAGGACTGGTCCAGCAGCAACTGGACCAGCTGTCCACCATCGGTCGCTGTGAGTACGAGAAGACGTGCGCCCTGCTGGTTCAGCTCTTTGACCAGTCCGCCCAATCCTACCAGGAGTTGCTGCAGTCCACCAACTCGAGTGCCATGGACATTGCCGTACAGGAAGGTAGTGTGGACTCGCAGCACAACTGTCCGAAACTTCACCTGTTTGCTCCTAGAGTGGTTTATCAGGGTACAGGTGGATGGTGATGGTTTGGGTTTTCCTCTGCAGGTCGTTTGACGTGGCTGGTCTACATTATTGGTGCCGTTATTGGGGGAAGGGTCTCTTTCGCCAGCACTGATGAGCAAGACGCCATGGATGGAGAGCTAGTTTGCAGGTAAGTGTCTGCTAATAGATAGTGACCGAAATATGGCGGTTTTACCCAGGTTGTACCAACATGGATGACTTTAACAGGACCTGGAGTTTCTCAGAATAATCCGTGTTCGTATGAATGCCAGCCTACTGTGGTGCATGTCGTTGAGCCCTGTGAAGATTCAACTGCTTGCACCAGACATGCACAGTATTAATGCATATTCTGCATCCCACCGGACATGTGCTGTGATCTGCTGACACTGAGGTTCCTGCCAATTGGTTCCACAGGGTGCTACAGCTAATGAACCTGACTGACTCCCGCCTGGCGCAGGCGGGCAACGAGAAGCTGGAGTTGGCCATGCTCAGCTTTTTCGAGCAGTTTCGCAAGATCTACATCGGCGACCAGGTGCAGAAATCTTCCAAGGTAAATGGACAGCCATCCCTGAGTGCTAATATATGAGAAAGCGTGCAGGTAGTGTGGGGGGTGTTACAATTTATATATGCTGATGTGTGATCTATAGAAGCACCCAGCTCAATCTTCTAAAATAACCAGTAAACTTCAGGAGAATATATTAGTCCAGTCTGTTTTGGTGCTATGTGCATGGTAAAGCTGACCTAACCTGAATGTTTGTCTTAGATTTTTTTTTTAATGTAATTCAGAATAATTTGTGAAACCATATTGGAATGATTGTTTCTAAGTTCTCAGGTTATTTTTTTTTTGAGGGACGTTTGTGGTTTTTTCCAACATAAATGACATAAGTTCTTATTTTTGCCTCTTGGAGCCTGTAGAATGTGAACAGCTCAGATAAGTGACGCAGCAGCAGTCCGGGGTCTTTGCACGCTCTGTCCTCCCTAATTGCGGCTGTTTTGCTCTTTGCTCTCCAAGGTTTCGACACTTTCTCCTGACCTCATCCAAGCTTTCCTCTGATTTTTTTTCCCCACATATCAGCTTTTTAGTCACCTGGTTACAGTTAGCATGGAGGGCTCCAGACAAGAAAGGAAAGGAAATCTTTAGGTCTAAACCGAAAATATTTAGGAGCCAAATGCTTTTTTTAGGAGCCATAATCTCAGTCACGTGCCAAATCTGAAATAAATAAATACTTACATTTCGTCTCCAGTCTACCTCTCTCTGCCTTTCCTTTCTCTGATCTGCCTACTATTGCCTTCTGCATTCTTATACATAATAACATAATAAATGACACAGAATATGCAATATATGATATGCACTATGCAAGCAAGACAGACGGGCTATTAAACGTGAAGTACACATACAAACATTGAAATATGAATTAAAAATTGCCTGTAAATAAACCTAGAAAACCAAAGGGTGCTGCTTGCGTTTGTTGAAAGACATTATTGCCAGGAAACTGAATATATAGCTGACTGTGCCGCGGTGTCATAGGGTTTAACCTCGACCCCACTTCCGGGTATACCTCCCTGCTATTTTAACCCCGACCCCACTTCCGGGTATACCTCCTAGCTGTTTAACCCCGTATGAAAACACATAATATGCAAGTTACATGGTGTGCATTTTCCCCAGATGACATGACTGCCTGTTGACTCTTAGCATTGTAGACTTCACTGTTGTGGCATTTTTGCCACAAGTGCTTGCATATTTTTATGACTTTTACTGTCATAATTGTGTGACTAGAACATGTACAGTAACTCTGTTAACCTCCCACAGACCAGAATGCAATGCTTCCTGGTCCTGTGTACATTTTGCCCCCACAACTAAATACCAGTCATGACACAACATCCCCTTTAAATGGTTTAACTTACTATGGAGGAAGTTTAGTTTGCATAATAGGGCATAGAACAAGCCATTACAATGATGTCGACGTCACAGTGAGCCAACCACAAGAATTTCTTATATTTAGTATGATAAATATAGAGTGGTATTGAAATATCCAAATGAACTATTGAATCTGAGGCACTCAGTCCAGAAGTCCTGTGTTGTGGCATTGGTCCAGACTGTTAGCATCCTGCAGTGTGGATAACGGATAATGGCACTTAGCTGAGCCATTTGTGAATGTCCCTGTTGTCCATGGATGCGGACAACATGTAGCAGCGATCTGTGCTTTTTGCGGTTGAAGAGAATAGTCGCATCTTTCATGTCCTCGTAAGCCATGTGGCAGGATGAGGGATTGTTTTGACGTTGGGGGAGGTTGACCCAGGTGCCAGATGCTTTATGAAGAGCAACAAACGGAAACAAACACCCGAAATGCAAGGAAGAGCTCTGAGGAAGGTCACCTTGCCGTTTCTGTAAGGATTGACTAAGGCCCATGTGGGCGGCGGCCATTAAGGGTACTATGGCCATTTATTGGTTACTGACCCAGTGCTGACAGGAGTCATTTCTTTCCTGGTACTTTTTCTTGTAAGGGGCTATTGGTTGTTTTCTGTATTCTGTTTGTTTTTTTTAAAGTTACTAATACTAAAAAAAGCATATAATACAGACTTTTGCAACTACAGCTAGGTACAAATCAGACTGTCAAGTTGATGGGGAGACAGGTCTGTGAAGTTTTCCAATTTTACTGGAAAGGCCCTGTTGCCTTGACAACAGGACCAGTCACTGGCACTATCCTGGCTTTGCTGGAGCCATCGTCGGGCTCGGGCAGGTGGATGTGTCACCATAACGCTGTCAATAATGCAACAGCCCAGCTGCTCGATCCCAATCTTCCCCACCACCCTGTTTCTGCTCATAATGAGGTGCAGTGAAGAGGCTTTGAACCTGAGTCACTGGCAGATTGTCAGAATTCCCAGGTTTTAACACCATGTATTGGTCTCAGTGTGGATCTTTTTGGGTGTGTCTGAAATCACGTATTTACAAAGCAGGTAATGAGCTTCATCAAAAGCCTGCTACTCAACTGTTAACAGTGTGTACTGTGCATATAACATGAGAACAGTATGGATGCATTTGCACACACTTGCATAGTATATGATCCGGATGTTTTTCCAGTGATGTAATTGACCCCTGTGAAAGATGAAAAAATTTTTTAGAGACAGCGAAAAAATACATTGAAGTCAACTGATGTAACCAGGGATTGTTTTCTACTTAAATTTGTAGAGACGACACTTCCTCTGCCATCCTTAGAAAACTTTCTGGGCCAGCAATGATTTTTCCCTACTCCAGTGGCCTTGTGGGACAGCACGGTGTCCATCGGTCGTACAGTTTGGGATTCGCAGAATGTACCAGGATGTCACCTGGGTTCCCCTTCGTCTGCCCTCTCATCCATTCTGAGGTTTCGGACGTACTGCTCACGTCGGCTGATGTATTTCACCTCCTACATAGCAGACGCGTACGGGATGTCAGGCGCACCCTCTGTGCCGCGTGGCCCGAGGAGGAGGGGCTCGCCCTCTGTGTGGGTGTGGCCCCCGTCCATTTGTGGAAGTGGAACTTCTGAATTGTGCTCACATAATTCTGCTTTCCCATCTCTCAGCTTTACCGCCGCCTGTCCGAGGTCCTGGGCCTGAACGACGAGACCATGGTGCTGAGCGTCTTCATCGGGAAGATGTAGGTACAGCGTTACAGCAAAGGCTAAGTAGGCGGTGTCCATAGCACCTGCTGCCTACCAATGAGCCGTTTCAGTGTTTACTTAATGCCGGTTGATGTTGTAACCCTCTTCTGATCATGGGAGGGTGTTTGTCCCTTTGACCTTGGCTGCTGTTTGCTGCATTACTCACAAACCAGCCATCAGAGAGAGTGACAGCCTCTCAACAGAAGGCTGAAGTACTGCAGACTAATAAAATGTTGCAGTTGTCTAATCAACACAGCTCTGAAATTAACAGAAACTCACAAATATGGCCTAGTTCCTTTCAGTCCAGTATACCTAGCGTACTTGTTTAAGTGTTACAATACTTAATCACAGGCCATTGTTTGGCTGGAGATTGGATACTACGTATTTCCCTGATGAGCCGAAGGTCGGTGTGCTGCTCCGAATGGGACAGGAGCAGCGTGTGCTACATGCTAACCAGGATCCTTCTTCTCTCACAATGTAGAATCACCAACCTGAAGTACTGGGGTCAGTGTGAACCCATCACTTCCAAGACACTGCAGCTCCTCAATGACCTCTCCATTGGATATCCTTCCCAGCTGAGTCTGGTCACATATGGTCGTCTTATTCGCGTACATGTTCATTATAGGAGCCATTAATGCTATTTAGTAAAAAATAGAGGATTCACCCCCGCCCCCCGATGGAGGTGCTGTTGAGTGGGTGGGCCAGTGACATTGAGTGGCATCTTTCCTTGACCCCCCTCGTGTACCTACAGCAGCGTGAGGAAGCTAGTGAAGCTCAGTGCTGTTCAGTTCATGCTGAACAACCACACGGTACGTTGCACCTCCCCAGATGCTTCCTAGTGAGCCTCCCACCGCCGGTCCTCCCCTTCCCCTACACTGTCTGCTCTGCTGTGTCTCGCCGGTAACCCTTGGCCCTCCCCGTCCTTCCCGGCCAGAGCGAGCACTTCTCCTTCCTGGGCGTGAACAATCAGTCAAACCTGAGTGACATGCGATGCCGGACCACCTTCTACACAGCGCTTGGCCGGCTGCTCATGGTGGACCTGGGTGAGGACCGTCGTCTCGCTCTTCCCCCCCCCGCGACGGTGGCGGCTCTCCTGGCTGAGTGTGTCCTGACTGTCTCCGTTTGCACACGTCGACTTCTCAGGTGAAGATGAGGACCAGTTTGAGCAGTTCATGCTGCCCCTTACGGCCGCCTTTGAGGCGGTGGCACAGATGTTCAGCACCAACACCTTCAACGAACAAGAGGCTAAGGTAGTAGAGCCCTTATTCTTAAGAACTCGAAGGCATCAAATGCCCCCACTTGCCACCACGATGTACTCAACCGTTGTTTTCCCTCCCAACCCCAGAGGACGTTGGTGGGTCTGGTGAGAGACCTGCGGGGCATCGCTTTTGCGTTCAACGCGAAGACCAGCTTCATGATGCTCTTTGACTGGATGTATCCTTTCATTCTATGCTGGATCTGGCCGGCCATAGCAGCTCTACCTCCTGCCCCCCCCCCCCCGGCACCGTCTTCACTTGGCTCTGGTCCCAGGGGATATTAATTAGCACCTCATTTTGCATCAGAGGCACCCGACATAGAGGATTTATGTTTCAGATAATCAGCACGATGAGGCAGTCGGAGCTGAGAATGACTAAGGTGTCTTCTGCGGGCATTCAGGCTCAGTTCGGTGTCTATTCAAGGACGGTCCATACTCTTGTTCAAATAGCTTTTTGGCGAGTGGCTGAAATAAGGCTACTTCCTGTGTGGGTCTTCTAGGCTGCATTTTCTCCATGTTTGCCCTTAACCTCTCTGCCCCTCACACAGCTACCCCACCTATATGCCTATCCTGCAGAGGGCAGTCGAGCTGTGGTACCACGTCCCAGCATGCACCACGCCTGTGCTCAAGTTGATGGCAGAACTGGTGCACAATAGGTAACCGCCAAACTCCTGGCTAGGGCTATAACATTACGACAACGTTATAGGAATGTTGCAGCAATGGTTGCCATTGTAGCATGTTTGGACCCTTTGGCTAATTCATGAACAGATGAGTCTGTTTTCACTACCGATCCTACACTAATCTTTTGATGAGAAATCTTTTTGTCGTTCAGAAACTTTGTTGGTGTTTTTGACAGCATCAGTTACACCTTTTGAGTGACACTAAACTAGAATTCCTATGATCTTCAATTCTCACATGTAAACCAGGTAAAATGTATTTACAGTGAACACCCCCAATTTTTCGGTAAAAGTTAAAAATAACAAAAATAAACTCTGATTTTGAGGGATCTGACAGGTTCTTGACCAAACTCCTATCCCCACACAACTCCCTGCTTTTGTTGGTTTACATGGAACTAGAGATTCACCAGTCCACTTTTTTTTTGCTAGCCTAATCCATTCAATATTTGTATCTGCCGATTTCAAGTCCCTATATGATCTTTTAATAAATATTTAAATATGCTTACACACACGCTAGACATCAGTGCATTCCTCACAATTCCGCAGTATTCTTCCTTGTGTCTCTGCAAGTGCCTAATTAGATTTATTGTATTGATTGGCACTGTTGCTACCTGCTGTAGAAAGGATGCTTCTAATGCAGCTGTTGGGCTACTTTTACTTTTCCATTTAAAGCCTTTCCACATGGCTGACATCTCGATAGTTTGTAGTTTAAAGCCATGTGCCTCAGGCTTTACTGCAGTGTGACGGAACCTAAGTGGGAATGGATCGTGCTTCAGATCGGTCTGCGGTAGCCGATGTTGAGCCCGAGTCACGCCGTGCTGTGCTGACCTACCCCACCTGTGTCCCCAGGTCACAGAGGCTGCAGTTCGACGTGTCATCGCCCAATGGGATTCTGCTCTTCCGGGAAACCAGCAAGATGATCACCACATACGGTAGGCTTGGCTGGGACCTCCCTGTGTCCGTGGCCTGCTGTCTTCTGCTTGACCCTAAATTGGAAAAGCATTTTTACATAGGGGCTTCTAAGGAACAAAGTGTATTTATAGAAATTGTGTATGTATTTTGGATAGAAACCTTTTCAGACATAAACGAATAAAGATGGAGTAAGTTTATGCATCTTTCCTGGTTCCTTGTTAAACCCTTCATACTGTCGCAGACTTCTGTTCAAGCCAGTGAAATGGCTTACGTGGGAATGGTAAGCTAATACCCCCTCTGGCCGCAGTTTCCAAGGCTACTCAGAGCGGCCACAAGCAATCCCTTTGTCTTCCTGTGTTGAGTAATTTATTTCCTCCCTCCACAGGAAACCGTATCCTTACACTAGGGGAGGTGCCGAAGGATCAGGTGTATGCTCTCAAGCTGAAAGGGATCTCCATCTGCTTCTCCATGCTCAAGGCAGTGCTGAGCGGCAACTACGTCAATTTTGGCGTCTTTCGGCTATACGGGGACGATGCGCTCGACAATGCCCTGCAGACTTTCATCAAACTGCTGCTCTCCATACCACACAGTGACCTGCTGGTGAGTGGGCGTGTCTGACAGTGGGCGTGTCTGACAGTGGGTGTGTCTGACAGTGGGCGTGTCTGACAGTGGGCGTGGTTACGTGTGGGTGTGTCTGGATGTGGGTGTGGCCTTGCTCGATAATGGTCATGATTACTCGGATTACGCTGCATAAGTCTGATTGCTTCTGCATAATGAAGCAGCAGTGAATATATGTATATGTGCTTCCAATAACTGTGTTACAAAACCTTTTGGTCTCCTCCCACATGGGGTTGTAGTTTAACAGAGGGTCTATTCCGTGTTCCCTTCCACAGGACTACCCAAAGCTCAGTCAGTCCTATTACTCCCTACTGGAGGTTCTGACGCAAGATCACATGAACTTCATCGCCAGTCTTGAGCCCCATGTCATCATGTACATCCTATCCTCCATCTCAGAGGGCCTGACAGCCCTTGGTAAGAGATCTGCTGCTGTAGGTCTCCCTCGTCCAAGAGAAAGCATTAGCCTGCTAATTGTCTTGAATGCTCACACTGTGAAAAGGGAGGAAATATCGCCGGGTCATCTTTTAGCCTGACTGTGTAGCTGTGGGGGTGAGGCTAGCTTATCTGTGGCGTATCGTATTTGCTGTCATTCATGTAAGTGAACCCTCCCTCCCTTCCCCAGACACCATGGTGTGCACCGGATGCTGCTCCAGCCTGGACCATATAGTCACGTACCTGTTCAAGCAGCTGTCCCGGAGCACCAAGAAGAGGCCCGCCGCCATGACACAAGAGAGCGACCGCTTCCTGCACATCATGCAGCAGCATCCCGAGATGATTCAGCAGGTGGCTGCAGAGCCTCTTTTGTCGACTCGTATTTACAAACCAGAGCACATGAGAACCTGGAAGCTGGAAGCTGTTCAATTTGCCCGATAACACTAGCAGGCAAAAAATTGCCAAATTTAAATAAAACAACGTAATGGAGTGATAGGCGATGTCTGTTACCATCTTTTCATTTTGACAGGAAATCCCATTTAAAAACGTCTGTTTCTTTCAGATGCTGTCAACTGTACTAAACATTATCATTTTTGAAGACTGTCGGAATCAGTGGTCAATGTCCAGACCTCTGCTTGGCTTGATCTTGCTAAACGAGAAGGTAATTGCACTGCTTGCATTAAGAGAAAATCTTCCCCTCCTGCTCCCCCCAAACTTTCTGAGGCATATTTCAGTTTTTCTGTCCCTAATGAGCCATTAGAGGCTGTACGTATCATTATGCAGCCACTGCATTTGATCTTACGTAATCCTCTAAAACACACAGACCCAAAGCAGGTATCATCACTGCATTCTTAGAAGTGCTCGTTGTAGCGAAACATAATCGGCTATCAAACGCTTTGCTCCTCAGCCATCGCCGCATGTTCATAAAGCTCTGGAAACTGATGTTTTAACGATCACATGGTCCGTCTGGAGCCTGAAATTGATGTGCAGTACGACAAGTTAGATCATCTCTAATTCTGTCATCAATTTTCTCTTTCTGCATTATTTGGATATGATTTTATTTTTGGTGGCTCAGGTGTAGAATACCTACAGGCATTCTGGGTGTATACCCTGGCATAGAAGTTCATGTAAATCAGTAGTCGCTCCAAAGTACTCAAACAATGTGTCGGGCTTTGACTGCTGTCCAGGATTGTCCCGCCCTAAAGATCTCCTTTGCTGTGTCCCTCAGTATTTTGCCGACCTGCGGAACAGCATCGTGAACAGCCAGCCCCCTGAAAAGCAGCAGGCCATGCATCTATGCTTCGAAAACTTGATGGAAGGCATCGAGCGCAACCTGCTGACCAAAAACAGGGACCGGTATGTATGCTTTACCTACGGCATGTCCGTACTGTTTGGGAGGGTGTCGTGGCTTTAAGGAACACCGGGAATATCTGCCCAACGGGCGATCACCCCACGGAATGTTCTAAGGACTCGTTTTTCCATCCAGGTCTAATCTACCTTCTTTAAGCTTATTCTCTTTGCCTTGAATCGTGGTTTATCTAGAATGACCAAAGACTGCTGGTTTCTTCATAACAAAAAGAACAGCAGCCTGACGCTGTATTAGTTTCCTTTTTAATAAATCATTATATTACCCTCCTCAGCGTGGCTACAAAAAACATAGAAGTAGAGAGAACTTTTTTAATTGACAATTATACAATTATAGCAGTGGCAGACCCAAGAGCAGGTTGTTGGAAGTAGCAGTGTGGAAAGGTCTGGAAGACAACAGTGGGCAAGTAAATGAAATTACTTTAGAAGATATGAACAAAAAAGATGAGGGGAACCCATTTGAGGAACAGGCAGCCTGCTGTGATAGATGCCCTAATGATGCTCTTTAAAAATGTGAAATACTACTTAGTTTTTTTTACCGCTCCGTGTCTCCTCCAGGTTTACGCAGAACCTCTCTGTGTTTAGAAGAGAAGTCAACGACTCTATGAAGAATTCCACGTACGGGGTGAACAGCAACGACATGATGAGCTGACATTCCACAGAGCACTGGGCCTCGCCCACACGGCAAGCCTCCTGGCCCCGCCTCCGCCTCCGCGGGCTGCACTGCCTCGGAAAAGCCACCCCCCCCCCTCGCAGCAGTCTCCTGGCCCACCCCCTTGGCCTGGATGCCAGGGGAACACATCACACAGACCTGCATCTCCTGCTCCTTTGACCTTAAGCCTATCCCCTGCTCCCCTAAACACAACCCCCTTCCCCCCCCCCCCCCACAGCCCAACCCTTCCTTTTTATATATATATATATATATAAATATATATATACTTATATATTTTAAAGCCAGTTTCTAGAGGTCACTGTTCTGACCGTACTGACAATTGGGGCTCAAAGTCCAAAGAGAGAGGGGAGGAGTTTGGGGGGGGGGGTGGTGGCACTTGTGTGACAATTCTTTGGGACTTCCTGAGTGGGAAGCATCCTCATGTATGAGTGAGAGTGTGAGAGGAGGCCAGACAGCGAAGGGGTACTGGTATCTATAGAACACTGCTTCTGCCTGCCTTGTACAAAACAAAAAAAATAAATCACAAGGAAAAAAAGTGTACATTTTTTCATAACATTTTGAACAATGTTTATATTAATTCAATTTAAAAAAAAAAAGGAAAAAAGTGTGATTGAAATTTTTACAGTACAGTAAGTTAGTGCAACAGTGCGGGTTTGTTTGTATGAAGAATATTATATCTGGGAGGTGAGATGTGTCTGATTTAAGAATGCATGGAACAATGGAGCTGGGGTGGGGGGGGGGGCGGTTGGGTGGAGGTGGGTACAGATGCGGGTGTAATCATTTAACCTGTTGTATATTTTCCTGTTAACTTTGGGATGATCCAGGTGTGGAAGAATCTGTACATATAAACTCCTGGAGTTCGGCAGACGGGTGCGGATTGGAGTGTGAGTTGGTTGGTTGGTTCCTTCCTTGGGGTGTGCCAGAGTGATATCTGAGGCAGCTGTGGGGGTGTCTCCCACACCCCAAAACCAGAGCACTCTGCTTGCAGTGCAGGTCTAGCTTTGGGGCCTGCTTAGTTGTGACCTCAAGTTGCGTTTTGAATATTCTGATTGGTCCTGATGCTGAACTGCACATCCGTGGTTGGCTGAATGTGTGGCATAGTTGTAGATTAGGGCTTATTGGGTCCGGTGCAGTAACTCCACCTACATGTGCAGACATACATACCAACCATAAGCTCATAAAGTTGTACATCTTTCCTGAAATCAGTTTAAAAAGTCTTTAGGATGTAGGTACATGGTTCTCTATGACCTCTAACTGGTGGCTACAGAGTTTAATCTCCCAGGCTTTCCGTCTCGTGACTTATTTGTTGAGCAGGCATTTTGGTAGCAAAGCCTAAAGTATCTTCTGCAGTCGTGTACTGCTGAAGACCTGATACAACATCCCCTCAAGCAGATCAGTCATAGTGGTCTAATCACACCTGAGCTCCTGCCAATCACCTCCAAACCCCCTATCGATTCATCTCTGAAGGATCCCACTTCTATTTTTCAAAAGAGAGCGAAGAAATTATGGTAGATTTAAGGGGAATAAAGACAATTCAGAATGGATTATATTGGCAACATATGCTCTTCTCAACATGTGTTGCTACTAATAGTTTGTAAGAAAGTAACTATGTCCAACACTCATGGATATTCATTTATCCCCCCCCCCATTTCCAGATGTGAATGTGTCTTTTTGGCAACTGTGTGTTGGGTCCATCGAGTGATAAGGTATCTGGTTGAACTGTCTGGATGTCAGCTACATATAGTGTAAGCATTGTGACTGCAAAATAAATGTCATTGGTTTGTACTAAAATGTGTGGTTTTACTGTGCATTAGAAGTGTGCCCATCTGTAGCTAAACTAGGGGTGATGTGTGGCTCTGTCGATGCCCAAGATCAGAAGGTTGCCGGTTCGAGTGCCATGGTTTGCAGAGTAATTTCACCATTGGGCCCTTAACTTCAATGGGGCCGACGGCCTTGCTTTCTGAGTTGGACACAAAGTTGCTCTATTGTAGTAACAATTGGGAAATACCCATGTTAAAAAGTAACTGTCACAGACAATCTGAAAACACAAATTACCTTTCGGTTCAGATTATTGGATCTGTATATTTCACTTCCTGTTTTCGCCAGAATTTTATTCTAAACAAAACCATTGAATTTTTGTATACCATATACAACAATGTCTACCACACTTGCATTTTTTGGTTATGGAGTAACATCGTATGATGGCTGAATTCCTTGCAAGATGTACAATAGAGACAAATGTGTCCAACTTATGGGATGTATGTTTTCCACATGGTTGTGGCCCCAAGTTGTAGGTTAAAAAGAAAAAAAAAATCATTAGCGATCCCTAATAACTTCTCAGTGGACAATGTGTGTTACAGTGCCAGTGTATGACAGTTCACACTTTCCAGGAACATTCTGATTTATGAACAGCTGCATTTTTATATAAAACAGGTAGAATCAGTCAAAAAAATCCACTGCAGCTATTGGTATTTACGCCATGGTAACCACATAAATAAGTGGGTGCAGCCAAGCTAATGTGGAAGTAACAGCACTGGCATAAACCATAAATCTTCTTTGCCGTTTGCATGTAGGACACATGCTCTTGTCATGGAGCATGAAAGCACGCCAAGTTATTTGATTCCCCTTCTTCAGGTGGCTTCCTATGACTTCCAGAGGAAACGAGACAAATCCAGACAACAAACATCCCCAATTGATGACATATGGAAGGTCATTTCTGAAAGAGGGTCATGATGTATGCGTAGAGAGGCCACTCAAAGGGGAGCTTCATCACTTCTTCTCATCCTTGTTAGCCTGCTGTTTAGTGCTGTAGATTACGGTGTTGTAACCCTCCCTGTTCCTGGCGATCTCGATGGCGAAAAACTGGATCCGGGTGGCTGTAACGGCAATTACGGCATAGGTGTCAAAGGTGTGCATAGTGAAAACCCTATAGCTGACCAAACAAACTACACTTCGCGGCCAAAAAAAGTCACCATTTGAATTTACATCAGCAAGTATTTAAGAGCCAATGATTGGATCATTATTACGGCTGAGCAACTGAATCTCCTGAATGGCCAAGATATCCCATCAATGGATTTTTTCCAGGATGATAAAGCCAAGATTCATTGGGCTCGAATAGTCAAAGAGTGGTTTAGGGAGCATGAGGAATCATTTTCATACATGAATTGGCCACCGCAGAATCTTGACCTTCACCCCACTGAAAATCTTCGAGATGTGCTGAAGAAGACTTTAAAGAGTTGCATCACCTATCATCAATACAAGATCTCGACGAAAAATTAATGCAAATCTGGATGAAAAAAATATGTTTGACGAATTGCATGGACAAATGTGCCCCACAATCAAAGCTAAATGCGGTCCAACGAAATTGTAAAGTGTGTAACTTCTTTGGCCGGCTGTGTATATAGCATAAGAGAACACCGCTACTTACCAAAGATGGTGTTTTCCTCTGTGTAGTCCTTCTGACAGTCAAGGCGAAGCAAGGTTCCGTAGTTAAAGTCTTCTACAACCCCATCAAACTGATTGCAAAATGGCCTCCATTTCTTGAAATAAATAAATGTTTTACTTTTTAAATAATTTGTTTGAGTCCACACAAGCAATGCAAAACAATACTGTTAAAATTTACCTCTTTAGCCTCTGTCGATTTCAGCTGCTCAGGGTCCAGAACCTGAATATTTAGGTCACTAAAGGTCTCTCTGAAAGCCGTGTAAATTCTGTCGTCAAATTTAGTAAGTTTTAGAAACACTGGATCCACTGAAGAGATGAGCTATGAGGAGAACAGAAAGCAAGAGGCTGATAAACCATTTGCTGCGCACAGCTTTGCGATTGGTCAACATGCATCATCATGGCAAGAACACACAGATCAGCAAAGCTCAGAAAGAACCATCCCCACAGCATCCAATGAAAGTGAGACTCTGAGCTTCATTTTAACAGAGCAAACAAGTTAACCAGCATAAAGCAACTGTGAAAAGCAGCATGTTAAATCCAGAAAGTGTTACCATAATGCAGGGGTAGGCAATCTTATCCACAAAGGGCCGATGTGTATGCAGGTTTTCACTGCAACTCCCTAATTAGGTCACTAATTAGAGGACTGATTGGCTGAAGAGTCCTCGCACCTGGCTTTGAACAGCTGACCTAAAGGTTACCCCAAACACCTGCTCAATGTTATCCCTTTGCGGATAAGATTGCCTACCCCTGCCATAATGGCTGAGGGCCCTGTCATCTGAATATGACCTCACCTGAACCCTTAACAGAGACACTTAACCTAAATTTCACAGTGACTTATCCGGCTTTATAAATTACCAAGAATACTGCTGTTTCTTATGTGAAATTACTCGGACTTATTTTTAACAATTTAAAGTGATGTTTAAGATTGTGCTACTCACATTGAAGTAAATCTCTGCATGCTGGTACGCCTTCATCGCCCACATGATTTCCAGCTGAGGCTAAAACAAGAGAAACGTTTGGCATTAAACACAAAAGTAAAATTATGGTTAAGTACGGACCACCTGCAGTGACCAAACATTATCGTGAGCCACCTTGGGCCTCATTTCAGGCCTGATGCAGTTTGAGCTTTCCATAATTCCACACTGCACGATATTCAGATGTTTGGTGTTTGATCTGGGTTCTATGATGGGTGCTGTTTTATTCCAATGATATTCTTCACAATGCACATTCACACAATCACACAGTTTTGCCTGTAATCAGGGGCCTGTCCTGGCACTTT
This sequence comes from Stomatorhinus ivindoensis, assembly GCA_019775895.2. Taxonomy (NCBI): domain Eukaryota; kingdom Metazoa; phylum Chordata; class Actinopteri; order Osteoglossiformes; family Mormyridae; genus Stomatorhinus; species Stomatorhinus ivindoensis. The sequence continues at coordinate 340,867 of JABFEB020000025.1, read as the reverse complement.
GGTGCAAGTACTTATGGTGTACAATACTTCACTAACTACATAGGAAATAGCTTAGAATTCTCTCTCATGCTTGAATTTCTGTTAGAACCTACATCCCTTTTTATTTTAAGTCGTCACTTCCAAACCTCGTTTCCATGGACTATAATAAAGTGCAGTGGGGTGAGTTGTATTTAATGCTGTTCAGGGAGAGCCTGCTGTAAATGTGGGTCATCAGTAAACAAACAGACATCTCGGTACTCACATCATTGCCATATGCCTCTGCTGGCAGCGACAGAGCATGCGCGGCCGCCGTAGCGCCATCCACGCCCTGCAACAGCACGTGCTCAAGCATTACCCCCCAAAAAACAGACGCTAATCACTGTCACCGGAGATAAGCCGGCGAACAGCATACGACGTATTATCATGAGCCATGTAAAAGTCGCCAAACATGTACAATAGGATTAGTCCCTTGTTAACGGTAATCAAAGATCTCTAGACAGAAGTAACGTAACGCAATTATTTAGCAAACACGCTGAAGCGTGGCTGCAGTTGTCGTGGCAGTTACGGTTTTGTGTAAACCAAAAAAACACCGTCTACGTAATAACTAAAATGGCTACACCTGTGAAGGGCTTCCATGGGCAATTTCAATGCAATTAACTCAATCACAAAATCTCTCACCAACGAAGCAAGTCCGTTCTCCGCGGCCATTGCTGTGCACTTTCACCTCTCGACTCAACAGTGACGTCGAATGAACGCGACGCAACGTTAAAGGTGGTTGCATCTTTCGTTGCATGTTTTATACGGTAATGTATTGGCCGTAACATTAAAAACCACTTGCCTATAATAATGTGCAGGTCCTCATCTTGCTGCCAAAGCAGCTTTGACCTGGTGAGACATGAACTCCACAAGACCTCCGAATGGACCCTGTGGTATCTGACACTAAGACGTTTGCAGAAGATCTTTTAAGTTCTGTAAGTGGCAAGGTGGGCCCTCGATGGATTGAATTTCTTCGTCCAGCACATCCTACAGACATGGGCGTAAATCACTGGGGGGACGGAGGGGACATGTCCCCCCATCCGAGGGTTGTCCCCCCCCCCAAAAAAAATGATAAAAAACAATCGCACTCTATATTATGAAAAATATATGTACGTATACCTAAACAGTTGAGTTCCCCCTCCCCTTCCTCACAGTGGTTTGGCCCACTGCCTGCTTTCCCGGGTCGTCTCACCTACGCTACACACACGAGTCAGTTGTCTGGCTGTGGCTCAATTAATGTTGAACTCCAGTGAGTAGGGTATTTTATTCACTTTAAATAAAGTGATTCTCTGTAATGTAGTTGATGCAGACTCATTCATAAATTAGTTGCCGCAGAAATGCTGATTACCGATGTAATTTTCCATGAATCTGCTATATTAGCGATTAAAATATTGCTTATCTAGTTAACGTTA
>JABFEB020000025.1:304022-321933 GCA_019775895.2 Stomatorhinus ivindoensis | reverse complement strand
TAGTTGGTGCTCCAGTATAATCGGTCCGCCGAAACTCATCCAGTGAGAAACGTTCCGCGGTGCAAAAATAAGTACAAAAAAAATGCGTTAAAAAAATTTAACGCGTTATTTTTGTGTAATTAATTAATCTAAATTAACGTGTTAAAGTCCCGGCCCTAATTAGAAGGTAATTAAAAATACATGGGATTTGCTTCCAGGAAGTTCAGCATGTAAGGTGGAGCCCATCCCAGACGAGAAAATGCGGCAGTGTCAATTAAATTAAATTAGTATTGCATTTCCAACGCATTGTGGCACAAGAAAAATCAGATACTGGCAAGTCTGACTAGACTTACACTGATGCCAATGCAGACGAGAGCTAAACTCATTAATGGCGATTCTGATCTCGCTCCTTTGCTTCCGCTCCCATTTTCCACTCACTCTGGAGGAGGCTGTGGGCAGGGATCTCCGTTTATTATCGTTTCTGCTGTCTTCCATGCTGCAGAGCTGCCTTTGAGCCCAGAAGCCGTGGCCCCAGTGAGATGAGCCTCCCAGCCTTCTGAGGTAGGAACCCAGAATCTGCATTCCAAGACCCGCTAATAACATGCCGGATTCCACACGAGGAACATCATGCACATTCCTGTGAGGCAGACGACAACACGGTTACTGGCATAGATGTACATTCTAGGCCCTGTTCTTGATCTCCGCAGAATGTTGTTTTTGCTGGATGGGGCTCCAAACATACCGGTGTAATTATTCGAATTCGGACTCTTTGTGTTCGTACTGTGCTTGTTGTCGCAGTTTTCCAGTCACAGCGCACCTGTAGTCCAATGTCTGCTTCCATGTCTGCTGTGTTTGTAGCGTCTCTTATCGCTGGCTGGTGCTGAGGTTGGGTCAGTGCGTGTGGAGACGTTACCTCTCACTCAGTACACATGGCATCGTGTGACCTCATCACGTCTGCCTGCGGCCGCCTGCAGTGAACCCGAGGTTCCCTTTCCAAAAAGCAGAAGCTAACCCTCTCTGCTACGCTGTCTGTTCCTTCTTCTTTCATGTCTGGGACCAAGCTGACTAAACTTCTGTTTCCACAGTTTTAACGATCTGCTTCCTCTCTCTCTTTCTGTCTTTTTCTGTCTCTCTCCCGTAGAGAAAATAACACACACACCCAGCACTCGCAAAAGCAAGATCTCTACTTTTTGTTTTCCCGTAGAACGATGCTGAAGGTAACCACTTGACTGGCCAGGACCCTGCCTTTCCAAACCCCTGTCAGACATCGCTCACTGCCTTTTGTGCATTTAGAGGGATGTGACATCCTCTAGGGTTTGCTGTCACTGTGCTTGGAAGGTCTGTCTGTTTAAGGATAGGCCATGCTCACTGAATCACGCCAAGCCGCTAAGCGTGTTCAGATTACATGTTATGAAATACTTTGCTTTTGTCTTTGTGTTGTGTGTCTTTGTGTTGTGCTTTTGTCTGATGCCTTTGTTTTAAATGTTTGTTTAGTCTAACGTGTTTTTTGTTTCGGTTGTTTAATTCTTCTCAGTGATCGGAAGTGATGTTGTTTCCTGATCTTTCTGGGTTTACATATTGCCACCAAGCGCTGTACTTGGAGTTCAGTTAGCTTGGCTCTTCGTAGCCGTTTGCCGTGTTCGCCCGCAGACCTTGACCCCTGACCTCTGTTCCTGAACAGCAACAGTCTGACACGGCCCCAGGAAGCGTTTCTTCCTCACGAGGTCCCAGTCTCCCTGGATCACCAGCTATCTCCATCGTGGTGAGTCCACTGATGTCAATGCCTAAGTGGTCGAATGTGCTGACCAGGATGTTACATCAATAACATGAAGACAGGCAAAGATAAGCCATTTATTATAAATGAATTATGTTGCTGATGGTGATTATATTTTAATCACCCATGACAGAGATCATGCAGGATTGCTTCCATTAGGCTTACAGTCTCCCAGTCCTTCTCCTTTATATCTTAATAGCATGATCTTCCTCTGACCCCCTGCTCTCTCCCTGGATGCTCACACATCTTAAGCTATTGGTCCTCACAATTCCTGCCCCCCCCACCTTCTCCTTCCAGGCAAGAATGGACAATCAAGTCATAGGTTACAAGGACCTGGCGGCGATACCGAAGGACAAAGCCATCCTGGAGGTCGAGCGGCCGGACCTAATGACCTACGAGCCCCACTTCAGCTTCTCCTCACTGGACCGGACCGATCTGTCTCGGAGCCGGGAGGTCAGTTTGCTCAATCCCAACCCAGACCCTTTTCACTCTGACTGCTCCTCTTATAGCAGTTTAATGCATGCATGCTGCTTGACCTCGTCGGGCAGCATTTTGAGTCTGAACCCAACTCTGATTTCTTTTTCGCTCTTTCTAGAGGTCCATGTCGCCGCACTCCATCTCACCCCCGCCCTCTCCTGAGGTGAGATTGATGGCTTCAATATGCTCCAAGCCCACAGCTCCCCCTACTGCCCCCTAATCTGGAGAAGTCCTCTCCACTAGGGGGAGCTCTTGTTGTGTGTGTGGGTTCAGATTAGAGGTGTTCTATATGTTTATGTAAGTAGAGGAGCTCATTTAGGAGGAGAATATATAGACTGTATGCAGTATGGATGGGCGCTACCACTGATTTTCTTTTCAATCCATTACTGAGTAATGCCACTTAATACTGGTACCGAAATTTGGTGCCAGGCCAACCCATTTTGGGGGTTCAATTTGGCAGGTGGGAGGGGGGTGCTGACAATGAAATTTGGCGAGTGGTCCAGGGCTCTGAAAGTGTTCCTCTTTCTCCCCTCTGATGGGTGGCCCTGCCTGGTAGCAGTCTATGTCCTATAACCCTATTATTCAAGTCACGGTCCTCGAGGTCCGAGCCCTGCTGGTTTTCCAGCCTTCCTTTACCTGTGAGCCAGGTGTGAAGCCTCTGACCAATCAGAATCAGTAATTATTAAACTAACCACCTGCGAGAACTGAAAACAAGGCCTGGATTTGGAATCGTGGTCCAGATTTGAAGAACCCCGTCCAATAATAGAAACATTTAAATAACCCCGTCAAATCAATATTTTAACGTTATGATCAATTCTTCAAATTTACCATTCAGATCAAAAGAATTGATATTTCAGTATCAATCCGCACATGCTTAGAGTACAGTCTCGAGGTGAATCCATGCTCATTTAGATGCCTACAAAGGAATCTCGTAGATATACAGAGGACCTGTTTAAAAAACAGCAACCCTTCAGTAACAATAGTACGTTGTATGTGTACTTTTGATGCACTCTTCAACCTTAAAGTACTTTGCATATTGAAAAACACTAGAAAGAAATGAATAACTTAAAGATATAATGTATCCCCTCTAGGGTGCCTCATGCCTTATGCATCCTGAGACAGATCCCAGGATTACCCCAATCCTGCTATAAGTGGTTATAGAAGGTAGTTGAATGGAGAGATGTATAATAAAATATTTATATAATATTACAAATAAGTAAGTGTATCAAAAGCCTAAGCAATTTTACACCAGGAAGATGATATGACAAAACAGCTGAAACTGATGGCAGCTGAGCAGAGACCAGCTGTACCCGCCAGTAGATTTAGTAATCGGTCATTGTTTGACATGCCACACCATTTAGACGGCATCCCTGAGCGTTTATTACCATCAGGAAGAAGGTCACTCAGACATTTAGCATTTTAGCTGGAGTGAATGAGGCAGAGGTTTGCAGTGCATTGTGGGAAGCCGGCCCTATTGATTTACTGTACATCTATCTGCTCTTCTGTTCTGGGCAGAGAGACCTCATCGCTCATCAAAACACAAAACTCACGTGCCTCTTCCTTTGGTTCCTCCGCTACCCCCCAGCTTATTAATAATTAATTATGGTCAAAGGAGGAAATGGCCGATGATGAGATACAAGTGCAGGAGTCTGTCCTTAAACAGCCCCATCGAAGCACAGCCTTGTGCACGTGCCCTTGGGAAATGGGGACCTCTTGTGCACAAGTCCAAAACTATTTATTTACTTAAAAATCTAAAAAGTATCCTAAATTTGCAAGAATACATACAATTAATGAATTAAAAAAAAAAACAGTTGATTAATTAATTAATCGATCAATCAGTACGGATTTTGGCGAAGTTCTGTTTTAGATCCGTTTTAGATTTATTGTCTTATTGACAGCTGAGGCCCGGTTAGCCGCTCATGAGAAGGGCTGACAACCTGAAGGTAAATCACACCCTCCAGCAGGGGGGGATTAACAGCTGTTTGTTCGGCACTCGCTGCTTGCTGGTTTTGCACACAGCACTTCGGGTCAGACCTCTTCCTTGGTATAGTGTGTGACCCATGCTAACCCCTGCTGACGTGATTCCCCCCCCCCCCCGACCCCCACCAATGTCAGCATGTATCTGCATGCAAGGAGTCCAAGGAGTGGGTGGAGGAGGGATCTCCAGGGGGCTCTTTGGCGGGATCTACAACCCAGATCCGCAAAGTAAGCGCCACCAAAGCCCCCCCGCAGCATTTCCACAGGCCAGGTAAACTCCGCCCACCTGCTGTGACATCAGCGTTAGAGTCAGAGTTCAGCTGGCATTTAATGCCTGCTGTTACGGTGACCCCACATTTTCATTCACGCTCTGCCTCTCTCTTCTCTCCCTGCCTTGTTCGTTCCAGATAACGGTACAAACTTATACAAGAAGCCCCCTATCTACAAGCATGGTAAAGGCTTTTTTTTCTGTGATTTTTAGACTAGCTGGCAAATTAGATTAAGGGATATGCTAATGAATATGTGCATCCGCACATTGAAGCCCCCTCACCCTGCAGATGTTTCCGCTACAGCCGCACACGGCAAGCACATGGAGGACGTCATCATCGAGTCGTCCAAGTTCCCTGCTGCTCAGCCACCGGACCCCAATCAGCCCTCCAAGATCGAGACGGAATACTGGCCCTGCCCCCCCTCACTGGCCGCTATCGGTAGACCTGCGCATTTTCATATTCCCAACCAATGCACTTGTACTCCACACATTCACTTCGATCATCTACAGTCAGATGCTGGAGGGGAGTTTATTGGAACAGCCCCAGTCGTGCCGCGAAGGGGCAGAGGGAGTTAGGAGGAACGGCGGGCTGGGGATGGCTTCCCTCATCCAGGCCTGTGTCTCCTTCGCCTACAGAGACGGAGTGGAGAAGAAAGAAGGTTGTGGAAGGCACAGCTGAGGAGGAGGAAGATGAGGACAACCTGATGGAGATGGAAAGGAGAAAGAAGCAAGAAGATGAGCTTAGCAAGGTAAGCATGGCCGCTAGGGGACCTGGCCTGGTATAGCAACAGCAAATAGGTTAGCGTTAACCTGGATGGCTAGTGGGTGTGATCGCTCTTCTCTGTCAAACACCCAGTGGCAGTGATAGAGGTGCTAAATCCAGCCCACTGCGGGTTTCCACAGCACCAAAGCCGTCTTGACATATCGATCATCTCTAGGAAGCTGGGCCTGGCGCGCTGACATACATGCAACATGTCTTTCAGATCCAGTCCAACCTAGGAAGGCTGATCCTGAAGGAGGAAAAGGAGAAAGTGGACCCCATCCGCAGAAAAACCCGCTCGCTGCCCGATAGGACACCTGCGGCAGGAGGTGAGCAGGCGAGCGAGTGCGAGAGTGTGTGTGCACGCGTGTGCGCATGCGTGTGTGAATGCGTATGATCATGTGTCTGAGGAGACTTGCTTTTCACTTCAGTATTCATCTCACTTTTTCCTGGTTTGGGATCATCAATTACTTGAACATCAGAGGGTTGCCCCTTAGAGTAAAGCTTTTCCTGTCTGGAGTCTTTGTTTCTATGCGTTGTACATGAGCGGAGAAACAGCTACAAGCACGGGAACAACAGGACAGGTTTGTAGGAAAGATGCCACCCAACAGATGGGCTAGAACCCTCCGGATAGACCCACACAACCTGTCCTCTGTGTGACTCTGCAGGCTAAACCTTTGCACTCGTGAACGGAAGCTTGCCGGTTCCTGTCCTGTGACCATATCACTCTTAGACCCCTGTAGGGGCCCTGAGCACTTCCAGGGGTGCCGGATAAATGGCTAACCCTGTGTTCCGTCTCCAAGCTCTTGTGAGATGTGATGAGAAATCTAAGGAATCCCTATGTATTCATACAGCAGGCAGAGTGTCGTTACAATGAAACGCAGAACCATCCGCGTTGCAGCCCCCAAGCTGAGCTTCTGCTTTAAGGTCTGTGTGTGATCAGACCCTTCAGACTGCTATCCCTTTTGTAACGGATATTAGCGGTTAGACATGGAGACAAGCTCACATCTTTGGTCCTTCCATACGGTGCGTGAAGAGGCCAAGGCCTCTGAAGACCTCCTGGGGTCAGACCCGGTCAGTGCACCTTCACGTCATGTAATATTCACATTGTTTACAACCTGTAGAAGGAAACTACTCATTTTGGGGGCTCAGACAAAAACGTGCATATATAACACACTATCCAGATTAAAATATATTATCTAATCAATAATGCCACATCTTGTAATTTTGTGTTTTATTTAAACAATTGGATTATGTAAAGATGTGTCATACTTATTTATATACAAATAGCTCATATGTTTCAGACAGTATGATATTGCTTATTTGTTGGACAGTAGTACAGTCATTTCTCAGAGTGTTTAGTTTTCTAAATAAGCGTATTGTTTGTAATTCCCTCCTGCTCGTCCTCTAACTGTGTATCCTGCTCAGGGTGATGGAGGGACAGGGACTCAGGCCGTCTGAAAGTTCTGAATGTGTCAATTTTTACAATTCCTTTATCATTACTCACTGCCTGTGTAATAAATGTATTTTGCCTTTGAGTAAGACTGTCCTACCACACTGATTCCATTTGTCATTGGCCCGTTGCTTGGCAACCAGGTCCCTCCTCACTCTCCATCTGCGGTTTAGAAGACGAGGGATGGACGTGCTGTTAGTCCAGCTCCTGGCGAGACGTGATCGCGCCGCTTTCTCTCAGACACTATGAAGTCTGCCTCGCTTGCAACAAGGTCACTGCTTGGCGAGCAGCCTGAGAGATGGGGCTGGATAGGGGAGGCGGCCAGGATTTGCATTAATCTGGTGTGATGCATGATGCATCTCGCAATAAATCAGGCAAGGGAGAGCTGATGAAGGGGACATTTTAGACCTGAGCAGCAATGTCGACCTTCTTCTAGTCCAAGAGAGGGCTGTTAAGATAATTGTCTGGAGAGAGTCACTGCTTTTAAACAATTGTACATACTGCTGTGTAAAGTGTTTATGAGAATAAAATGTTCTCATAAGCACAGACACATTGAGGGGGAGTTTAGCTGCAGGCACTGCTGTGGGCTATTTCATTGCATTACTGATTCTTTTTTATCATTGTGCTGCAAAGACACTCAAGTATGTGTGGAAAAAAAAGGTAATTGCAGGATCACACCCAGATACTATACTGATATTATTCCTAATATCACCAAAGGCATTGTGGGCGGGGATTGAGATTTCTGTCCCGAGTGTTGGTGTGGATAGACTGCCCCCATTCTCGCGACCTCTAACACCCCACTTTTGCGTTCGTTCACAGGACAGTCGACCAGCTCTCTCAAGTGCTCCACTCACTCCGTCTGCAGCCGAGGCGGTCTCACCCGGGTGGGTTCTACTGAGCTGTGCGGCCAGCAGAGGGCGCCACTGTGTTTGGGTCAATATTGTGTGAATCTGAATGCTTTCTTTAAAAATCATCCGATCACAGAAATCAAACCTGCAGAAATGTAAAAAAAAAAAAATTTATAACAGCAGGTGGTATGAGGAATATTTAGCGGAGCGCTGCTGTTTAAGTCCCAGAAGCCACATAGATGAATTTGATTCGAAAATATTATCTGTTTTCTAATGAAATAAAATAAGAACAAAATCCACACACATACAAAGTTGCTTTAAAGGTTCAGTTGGTTTAAATCTGACCTGAAACAGGACATTAGCTTGGCCTTTAGATCTAACAGCGTGTCCTCCTCCATTTTCAGCTTCAGTCTGCTGAGTTTGCGTCCTCTATTGGTGAAAAGGTGCAATCAGGTGGGATTTATTTACTTAATAAACATGCGTTGGTATATACAGGCTATCAGGTTCAGTGATTGGATGGAGCAAATTACATTTCTGTCCATCTGTGACAGGTGTTTCAGGTTTGAATGACAAATGAACAACATGTTACAATGATAAGATGTTAGATTAGAATGCAAGGCTGTAGGCATTGAGTCAACACTGGGGGGGCTGTAATTATAATACATATTGGAGGGGACATTGTGAGCACATCTGAATATTTGGGGTGGGGATGTGTCCCCCCCCCCTAATATATATTATAATTACGGCCTTGTTGGAATGTCTTCTGCAACCACCATCCTGTTTACAAACATGCCCAAGATGCTGATGCAGAAGCTGAATCTCTTTATTTAAATCTATGTTTCCTAACCCTGTCCACAGCCAGTCCGTGTTTTTGCTCCCTCCCGGCTCCTTGCATATTTTGCTCCCTCTGGTAGCTGGGAGAGAGCGAAAGCATGGACTCTGTGTGGGTGCCCAAGGGCCACATTGGGAAAGACCGATTTACAGTCAGATTTCATTTCATGCCTGGCATTAATAATGAACCTAGTCACCAATGTCCTCTTCTCTTGTCCCACAGGTGTACAGGTAAGGAATCGTTGCATATAGACACTTCTAACTGCTGATAAGTACAGTCCTTTAGTAAAGTTGAACCATAGTGCTGATAGATTCTGCTTGAGAATCATCTGTTAGGCTTTGTCATAGTACAGTGTGACCTGAATGTTGGTTGCTCTGACCACTGTAAATAGGTGACACACGTAGGTGTGATTAGATAAATCTTGCACATCAGCAACTATTGAAAATTATGAGGCAGATAAAAATGACCCCTAAAGTCAGACCGACACTGATGTAACACCACTGTGGCATAATATAATATCACCAGGTGTGTGTGCCTTTTGCTCACTCCTGTTTCTGTCCATGTTTGTGGGGGTGTCTGTAGAATGGAGAGTCTCAGAGGGGCAGGATGGACAGAGGAAACTCTCTGCCTAGCATTCTGGAACAGAAGGTGAGAGGACAGTGTTTGCAAACCAGTGGGTGGCGCAGTGTTTAAGGTACCAGTCAAGGTGTGTGTGACGATGCATCAGTCAGAAGTGGGAAGAATGTAGAAGCTCTAAGCTGAAAAGTGGTCTTGATGGGTTCTGAGCTTGTAGTTACATACATGATGGTCTTTCGTAGTCAAGCAGAGAACATCCTGTGTTGTTGTGATTTTGTCATATTAGATTACAGAGACATATATGGTAAAGAACATTCTATCAGACTGCAGTAAAATCCAATTTGCTCTCAACAGATCTATCCTTATGAAATGCTGGTTGTGACCAACCGGGGGCGCAATAAGCTCCCACCTGGGGTTGACAGGACAAGACTGGAGGTAGTTTCTCTTCTACAAAATGACATAGCCCGCTCTTAGCGTGTATATGATTTTCTGTGTGTGTAATTAGGTTATTGCTCTGATTTTTAGTCATACTTTAAAATGTTACAGTCAGTGTAATACTACGATGCAACATTTATTGGAAACCTGCTTAAATTGCATGAAATCAATTTCTCGTGGTTTAACATCAAAGCTGCATTTGTCTGGAGACAGCAAATGTGCACCAATCGCCTGTCTCCCCCAGAGACATCTGGCTCCTGAAGAGTTTGAGCAGCTGTTCGGAATGTGCATTGAGGAATTCGACCGGCTGTCACTCTGGAGACGGAATGACCTCAAGAAGAGAGTGTCACTCTTTTGACTGGAGTGGAGGCCTTTCTCCACATAAGCTCCTCCGACTCTTTCATGGCTTGGGGGGGTTGGTCAAATAAATTTAAAACCCAATGCAAAATCAGGAAAAGGACAAGACATCTTTGGTAGCACTGCCCTGTTCAACAAGTCATAACACATTATAATAACTAAAGATGGGTTTGTAAAAGACATTTATATAGAAAACAACCATATTCAGTCGTATCAAAGGTCAACGCCACTGTATCTTGTTTCTCGTCTGTGTAACTGCAGCTGCCAGGCGTATGGATACAATAGGTCCTTGTCGTGCTGAGAGCGCTTTACGTCTGCCCAGCCCTCCCTGGCAGAGCATGTAGAAGAAATGAAAGGTGGGGGGGTGGGCGAGTCAAGAAGCCTCAATTTAAAGGTTTCACAAACCAACCCCAATGCTTGGTCAGCAGCCAGTGCATCTCATCCGGGGTAATACCACTGTAAGGGAATGAGCGATGAAAACGCTGGACCTCGCCTTTAAAATATCTAGCTTAGCGACTCTGTGTTAGTGCGTCGGCTGAAACGTATAAAGCACTATACTATAGTTCTGTTGTTAACACCTGAAATCTCAGCGCAGTCACACGCGTCTTTACCTTTAACAACTTCATGCAGGTGGATTCATATCTTGGTGGAATACTTTCTGTTTGTTCATTTGATTTTGATGTGTATTACATCTACAAAATAGACTAAAAATGTTTATTTAAAATAACATTTAGTTATTAACAGTTAACATTGGTCGATGATTAAACTTGTTTTTGACGTGAGGTGATGTCCCTGTGATTTTTTTCACCGGCTTCCCAATACTTGAGATTCTTTGCAGTTAAAGGAGAATAGTTTATTTACGAAGACCATTATTCCATTTAAAAAATGCAATATATGCAGCGTTCATGGTAGCAACACATTGTTCTTTGAACGCTGTTATTCCAGCTGAAAAGTGCACGTATTTCACTTAAATCGACAGTCGACTTGAAAAATAAGTCACTGCAGTAAAGCTCCTATGAAATATAAATATTTTCAGAAATGCACACCAAAATACATTTCACCCTATTTTTCTCATGTATGTATATGTGGGAATTTGTTCTATATGCGGCGCATGTATTTCGAGTAAAGTATTTAAAATGTTGCACTTAGTAATTTTGCTGCAAGAGCGCCAGGGAGGGAAGGAGGTAGTGAGAGAGAGAGAGACAGAGAGTGTGTGTGTGTCTGTGTGTGTGTTCCTGGAGTATTTCGGAGTAATTACGGCGCCCTGACGCCCGGTTCATTCAGAAAGTGGAAAGTCTGTGGATACAGAGACAGCATTTGTACATTCAGACCATGACATATGAAGCGATACAGTCAGCGCGCTTATAGACCACCGAGCGCCACTGGAAATGGACAAACCGGAAGGTATGCACCATCCCATTTCAGTCTATGTGAAATACAGTATTTACTTGCTTTAGTTGTTACTTGCGGTTTAGGATGCTTAATAGGTAAAACACAGCACCCAATTTTAAAAAAGGAAGTGAACATGAGGCTACTCCTGTGTGAATAACGGTACAGTCTTAATCGGCGCTTTGCCGAATTATTCACACACCGATAAAACGGTGTAGTGGTTACTTGAGTTACAGTTAGCACTCCCCTTATTTATATGCACTCATTTACCGATAGTTATAGTGTCTGCCGAACTTTTTTTAGAGTAACCGTTAGTCATTAAAATTTGCATTTATAAATTACAGCTGCATAAATGTGTATCATTAAACTAGAGTGGTGAAGAGTGTAATTAATCTAAGTGTCTAAACTGCCTGTAAGCATTCAACAATCACCAATAAGGTTTAGGGCCCCTCCCTATTTAATTTAGTAATTAATTAGCCTATTATCAGCATGTCAATATAACATTAATAACTTGCACAAGTAAGTTGTTTACCTGTTAATTTTGTTATTATTGGGCTTTTAGTATGGTACCAAAAACACAGCAACTGTATTACAGACCAAAGTGTTTAAAGGCATATATTTAATATTTAAGCCTAAATATAACGACTCGTAAATTACGACTGAAAAAGTGAAAAAGCTCTGAGTAACTACGACTGTCGTGACACATATATAAAACTAATATATCTATGCATTGCATTAAGTCAGTGATGAAATTATTCCTGCAAGCAGAAGATAACGTGTAAACTGGCATTTATTATCATGAATGGGGTGTTATATCTGCCTACGTTCACTCCTTTCACACTGCCGCACTTAGGTCTGTATCAGTGTGAACGTTTTTTTTCCTGACTTGGAAATATGTCAGTCGGTTTAAACGGGGTCTGAACGGTGTAATAGCACCGCTACATTTGCACGTACAGCTGCGGCTGATGAAGCAATATAGCGTTAAACAAAGTAAAACAAAAGCAAGGTATGCAGCACCAAGCACGGGAGTCGGGTCCATCCTCGATGATTTCCGTCAGTGATAATTCTGAGCTCCGTTCTAAATTTTCCGTGTTTGTCTACGTCACCTCGTTCAGACCCCGCCCATTCTCCTTACTCGCGGCGTCTGATGGACAGGTAAACACCGCACTACGTCTGGCTGTTAGTAACCCACCCTGAAGTATAGCAGCAATAAGTGTGACACTCTGTGTTACTTATTCACTCTCTTTAGGGATGTTTTGCCGCTCGATGAAATAGACAGATGAAAATAATACATCCATCTTCTATCTGCTTATGCTGGTCGTGGTCCCGGGCAGATGAAAATAATGGCAATTAAAATCTATTCTGAAATAGGATTTAGTTACTCAAAACATATCTCAAATCAACCCTCAAAATCTGTTTCTATAAATGATAGCAGATATCATATTGCTCTTGCGTATTTGATAGTTTAAGCTTGACCCTCATCCTGAGGGGGAGCTGAAATCAGACCTCTTAACTCCGAACTCCCCGTGACTCACCGAGAAAACGTGTTGCTCATCGCCATTTCAACTTTCATCGGTGGACCAGCTGGCAGGCTTTTCAAAGAATCCCTGACCCTGAGAGACATGTCCTAACAGTGTGGCGCTTCCCAAATCACAGAGTTCTGTGGGCCCTTGTAGGATTATGGTGCTCAAGAACAGATCCCTGGTCAGTCTCAGGTCCTGAGCAGGCATGATGCAAACCATGGACCAGGATATTAGTTTAGTCATCCATCGAGGACCATTAGTTACAAGTACCATTCAGGAAATTCAATCCAGTGAAATTTCTTTATTCAATATCCATTTTCACCAAGTAATTTACAGTCTAAAGCCGGCATGCGTTTTCTATTCAAATGTGCGAAATTACGCAACAGGCCTGTGTCATTACTGCGAAAATGTGAAAACGTTCCCAGCATCATTGATGGTAGGTTCTGTAATGAGCCTGCTCACAGCTGTATCCCCCCCCCCCCCCCGAAAACCTCTTTTATAAACTAAAGGATAGTGATACTTGGGGGTCAGCAGGGTGTCTCACGTCATTTGTCATCAGATATTTTTCAGAAAACAAATTGTTACGTTTTAACGAAAACACAAAAACCAAAAAGAGGCTCTCAATAAATAAACCCCAATAACCCTCCCCATCTGGAGGAGTCCCAAAAAAAACCATGTGCCTGGATGGACGGCTTTCTCCAGAATTTTGGCAGGCTGTGACTGGTCGGTATTTGCTTAGGTCACCACTCTAGCTATAAAGATACCATCAGTTTATTTTCTACTTGGAATGGGGTCAGACTCAGAACTCAGAAGCTCTGTGGTCTGTAATATTCTACAGCTCTCTATTTTTTCTACCAACAAGCCATGTAGCAAGTCCAAAAAGGCCCACATCTGTGTAGCATTGAAAATTGCAAACTTCTATATGCCTAGTAAGGTGTCTATGGCTTGGGGGGTGAGTAGAGAGCTTTCAGGTAGGGTGACCAGATAATCCCTGTCAGGGAGGACACTCTGGGCCAGGACAGGAATCGTAAACTACTATTTCAATTAAAAGGACCTGGATTTCACTAAAGCACCGAGTTCTTGCTGTGTGCTGATTGGTTAGTCTCCTTTAATCATGCATGTGTCACGAATGTTAATGTGAAACAGCTCGATGAGTATTTCAGTTAAAGAAAACAAACCAGTCAAAGCACAAGAAGAGCTGAACTATTTAGCTGAGCACAGGAGCCTTTCTGTTTGAAAGTAGTTTGTAAAACCCGAAGTGGCTCAAAGTGTCCTCCCTGACATGGATTATCTGGTCACCCTATCTCTCAGAGGCTTTTGCTATGGGGGCAAGAATGAAAAGGGAGTGGACAAAAAATGTGGGGTGGAGTCACAGGCAGTGGAGCTGATGCTCTGTGGATGGAGTAGTTAGTCCCTGATAGTAGCATTAGCTGCAGACAAATTCAGTGCCCAAAGGGACGCTGGGATGCTGCTGAAGGGTGTAGCCAAGACGCCTCACACTCGCTTGGCAACAACAACTGACGTCTGGCATGCCGACAGTTGCTATAGCCACAGCCGAACAACTGGGCCAGTATAGCATGGAGAAAGGTCAGAGGTCGGGGGGGGCGGCTTCCTTAACATCTTCCACAGCATAGGGGTTGCTAAGAGGCATATGTACATATGTACATACATATCAGTACGAAAACCCGTTTGTATGAATGAGCTACAAGGTAAAGCTATTTTACTGCTGAAAAATATGTTTTTATTAATTTTTGTAATTTCTAAAATAGTTCCTTAGAGTACGACTTTCAGGTAATAATTCTGAATCCCAGCTGGTTACTCTTCTGCCAGCTAATGTTCCTTTTCCCATTTTTTTGTCAGTGGGAACACTCAGCTTGCTTTCCATCATGCCGCCCAATAAAAACTGCTGGGTTCGTTTCTAACTGGGATCAGAACAATAACATTCCCTCAGGCCCGGTTGTCCAAACTTTCACTCAGCCATCTGCCTGAAGTGCGCACACTGTCAGCTTGCAGACACTGTGCTCTGCGAGACTTTCTCTGTCTTCTGTGTGAGCCGTCTGCTGCGAAGTTCTTCCTCTGTCTCGAGTCACGCAGCATCTGCGAGACTTTCTGATGGTTTGAGATACACAGCTTTGATGTTGTACTGAAGGCTTCTGTCTGCATTGACATGGAGTCTGGGATCATGTTTCTCATTGATCATGACCAAAGTGACTGTCAGACTGTAGGTTTTTTGGAAATGCTAAATACATCCTATACTCACATTGCTGAGGATTTGACTCTGTTGGAGGATTTGACTCAGCATCATAATGTACATTGTAGAAATGCCCATAATCTTATCTGATCCCTCTTTCCCAAGTGCTGAACCAGCTCATCTTGGACCTCCGGGCTTTCCTGCTGGTTCTGGACAAAGAGACTCTCACTGCCTTCGCTCAGGAACAAAAGAGATCCATCTCTGATCTCCTGACCATATTGGAAGATGCACCAAGTATGTGGTTTTAGGGAGAAGACTGTGAAAGATCTGGTATCACAGAAAATGCAAATTTCAAAGAAAATAACCCTATAACCAGATCAAATGGACACAAAACGATTCTTGATTTTGTTTTTTGTTTTTTTTGCCAGTGGAAGATGCCGAATACATGATCATGACTTGTCCCTCAGGGAATTCAAGCAGCCAGATGAAGACAGATGGAACAGCAGACACGGGTGTGTTTCCATGGCATGTTGCTGGGTTACGTTGTCTGTCCTATCCTGGTCGTTCTGTTATTTGGCTACACTGCATGGTTCAGGGTAGTTTGTGGTCACTATGCAGCATCTGCGCTGGTCTTCCGCTTGCAGATGGCGTGCTCTCGCCCGCGGCGGGTCTCAGTCAGGCTGAAGAATCCTCCTGTTGGTTTTCTCCTGAGCGGCGGCGGGGAGGGGTGAGTCCTCAGGCGAGCACATGCATGGTCGCACACATGAGTGCGTGGGGTGCATGTGCACCCGGCCATAAAAACTACTTCAGCAACTTTCCGAATGTTTCCAGCTGAAAGTTATTATTTCAGTCTTTTTCCCAGAAATTCCTGCGCCTAAATAGCATGGTTAACAAATCACTTATGACATCAGTCTCTGCCTCGACAACTTTGCCACAATTGATTGCCAGAAGTCTCTGATTGATCATATAAAAACACTGTCATCAATGCTGTATTGGCGTCTTGGTATGTGAGTATACTGCTATACCATATAATTGCATATATACCCTCCTATGATTGATACACATTTTTGATAGTTTTTATGTAGGTATACAGTAATTTTTTTATACGTAGGTATACCACAAATACCTGAGTGTATCTACCACGGTATCCACCACTGGTTGTCTTAAGTCCTTCTACAGAATATCCGGAATACACAGTGATGTTCCCACCCCCCACATAACCCAAATTCATTGGTCGGTTTTACTACCACTCTGCACTATACTATTCAGTATTGATATTGTGCTGGGCTCATAGAATCCCCTAGAGTGAGATCACCATGTTATCAAAAGAAGGAGATGCCACATTTAGTCAAACAAATCATACAAAAAGAGTAAGAAGAATACCCTGAAGACCTGGACAGACCAATACTGTCAAAAAGCAGTAGTTTATCTCAGCCACTAGGAGGCAGTGTAACATAAGCGGGCATTTGCAAGGTTATGACACCCATTCCTACCTTAGGTAGAAATAAGAAGGAAGAGATGGTCCATCATGTTCCATCTTACTTAGCGTATACATTTATCCCAAAGCAGCACATTTTTGGGGGAGAAAGCAGGTTTAGACAGTCCCTGGGGCAACTGTGGATTAAGAGCCTCGCTCAAAGATCCACTGGTGACATCAGTTTTCTGAACTGGCCATCCGATCAGCGTCTTAACCCACTAAGCCACACAGCTCCCCCCGTCCTACCAGCATAGTCGGACAGCCGTGATCGTTTTGCTGCCAAAAAACCCTGCTGTGCTTTGAGCCAATCACTGGTCTGTTTTGCTTTATATTCCTGCCTGAGTGGTCTACGCACGCTAATAGCATCTTGCAGAGTTCCAAAACAATGATTTGGTTTCATCTGAGAAAACATTTACAGAAACGTATAAACCATTGTAAAACACTGACACAAAGGCAGGGCATATGACAAGTGTTTCTCTGATAAACAGCTGGTTGTACAGACTGTTTGCTCTCCAGAGCATTTGGCTCATGTTGATGCACAGGAACAGAGGCCTTGTTGAAAAATGGCTTGTTTTCGAACATTCCTCTATGCAACACAGTACGCTGGCGCCACCAACAGGATGTTGTAAGACATTGTCTGTTTCTGTATTTTTGGTAGCTTCTGTATGAGCAGGTATGCAGGTGTCATTTAGCTGTACTACCCCACTATATTAATATGTATTAATCTGAATTAATTAAAAATATTTTTGATAGCACATTAGCATTTATTTTAGAACATTTGAAAAGTTTTGGAGCACTGTAACCCCTGTGGAGACGAGGGTGCAGGCATGTCCCTCTCGAGGGGTGTGGCTTATTGAGGAAAAGGGGGGGGGGATATACACAAAAAGGGTGAGTCAGGAGGCAGCCGTGTCTTCAGAGCAGCCTTCTTCCAGTATTCTCAGGCCGAGAGTCAGAGGGCACCAAAAGCTCGCCCTTCCTGTCTCTGTCACTGGTTTCCTAGCTTTTCTAAAGAAAGACTGAACTGCCCCCTAGTTGGGGCACTGGGTGCTAGTTGTTGGTGCTCCTTGTGGCCAATGATGAGGAAACCATGGTTACCGTCAGCCTATGGTGCTGATCGCCCCCTGCTGGTAAACAGAGTACCCACCGGAGGACCAGTTATAAATAGTATGAGTTTCCAAAGGCTTAGATTTGCTGTTTATTTACAAAGTCAGGTGCAGTCTATTCATTACATCGTGTGGATCTTAGTTGTTGGAGTGGTATTGTTTATGTGGTGCCATTGTAGTAGTCCACAAAATAATGAATGACCATTTGGCAATATCTCTGTGGTTGAGTAATGAGACCAATACAAATGATTGTCTAATTAAAAACACCTTAATACCCAAACCCCACATTACAGTCACAGGTTTAGCTGAATCAAATTCATTATTGAATTATATTATCTATCACAGATGATGCAATTCTGTTGTGTCACTCTAGGGTTATGAAGGACCCAGTGTCCCCAGCTGCATGATGCTGAAGGTCACGGGAAATAGCAAAGGAAATGGGGTGAGTGGGGGGGTAACAGGAAGAATATCAAACCCATGACAGGAAACCCC
>JABFEB020000025.1:202489-219615 GCA_019775895.2 Stomatorhinus ivindoensis | reverse complement strand
ATCGGGGCGAGTCACGCAAGGTTGCCCCCCCACCGAGACTTGGTATGTTCCTACTTTGTCACCCATGGTTCAGCTGCGTAGCCTGTAATGTAAATGTGTCAGAGGGGTGTGTGTGTGTGTGTGTGGAGGGGGGGTGGTTATGACCACGTAACTATCGGTGTGTATCTGCGCACATTGGTTACATGTGTCGACACCCCGGGGCTTAGAGCCTGAGTTGCATGTTTTTCTGTTCTTAATAATCAGATGATATCTTATAATTGTTTGTTGGTGCACTGAGTGCAAATGAAGAGTCTTGGTGCACCACATAATTCACTGAAGAGCCGCTTGAAGTGGTCGCTCCTTCCCCCCCTCATGGTAGGTGGCTGCAGCTCCCTCTTAAACTAAGCAGTCATTGTTATTGCTGATGACGGTGATTATGAATTATCGGTGTGAGTGGAAGCTACACAGATGGGTCATGCACATGTTCCTGAATCCAGACTTCCTGCTGATGACAGCCTTTCGTGTGTCAGCCCTGAGAAACCCTGGTTTGGTCACCACGGCGACCAGCAGATCCTCCTCTCCATCATGGGCTTCAGGTTTGATGAAGCAGAATGTCTCAAAAGAAATCAGAGGTGATGGTACACGATCTCCAGAAGAAAGGTTCTCATTGTTTGAATTGCCTGAATTATTTATAGCTGCGGGAATTAAGAAGTTTGTCAAATCTGAGAATAGAATTTTAGGTTGAGATTGGTCAAAATCGGGAGGACAGGTGAGACCTTTTCGACTTCTTCAGAGTCAAAGGGAATCTTCTACAACATTCCGCAGAGATCTGTTATTTAGATCCAGCCCAGAAGCATTTGAGATGTTCAACTTAAAAAATAACGAGAAATCACAACTCATATCTGTAGTGCAGTGAGCTTTATCCCCTAGTAAAGAAGAAAAAGGAATCTTGTTATGATTTTTCCTTCTCTTTTGTGGTTGAAAATGAAAACTTCAACAGTAAAAGTTTGTTATACAACCGAAAAGATGTTTAACACATACATGGCCGCACTGTGAGCTCCGTCACTCGCAGTGGATAAGTGTCAACTGGCGAACAGATGTAACAGCACCTGAGGTTTAGTTACATGTGGTGTTATATCAGCAGCTTAGCCTGCAACAAAGTTGCTTAGCATTTTAATCATCTGGACCGAGGGCAAGGGTGGATTTGGCCAGTCCTGGAGCACAGACACGTCCGCAAGCAAGCGAGTCACATGTAGCCAGATTCGGAAGCTTCCCTCCGGTCGGTTTATAGAGCACACAGTTGTTATTTTTTCTCTGACCGAAACAGACACTCCTCCTCTTTCTTAAAATATTTTTCTCAGCTGAGAGGAATCGGTGTTTATCAGGGTCTAGCATTAAGCTGAGCAGATCCTCCTCTCCATCATGAGCTTTGTGGTGAGGCTTGAAGCACCAACCCATCCTGGTTATTCTAGTGTCCCCCGTCTGCTACTGCTCTGTTGCTGGTGCACGGAACTCCTGCCTTGACCACTGATTGCTGCTAATTCTTGCCATCACTTTTTTTAACAATCACAGTTGAAACGTCACTGTGACACAGACGTTTTTTTATCGGGTTTCAAACTCACAGTGCAAACTCAGGGGTTACAGTGTGATCCTTTGGCTACAATCAGAGCACCCGGGGGCACACACAGATCTTTCTGGCAACTTCCAGGTGTAAAAAAAATAAAATGGCTATTTTTAATCGTCTAATACGAACTCATGTTAAACTGTGATGCCCACTGTGCGTCTTGTGTACAGTGCTCGTGTGAAGATAATTTCCAGGGATTACTTCACTCACTGGATAAGAGGATTGACTCGGTTAATTAGTTAGTCAGCATCTTGCACGCTGTAGGAGGCAGGAACCAGTCCCTTTACTCTCTGTCTGAGAAAGACACCTATAATACAAACACAGCATGCATGTCACCTGCACGGCTAACAGAAAGCCTGTGAGTTTGGCTGTGTTTCAGACAGAAAGCCTGTGAGTTTGGCTGTGTTTCAGACAGAAAGCCTGTGAATTTGGCTGTGTTTCAGACAGAATCCTTGGGGGTTTGGCTGTGCTTTGGACAGGAACCCTGTGAGTCTTGCTGTGTTTCGGACAGAAACCCTGTGAGTTTGGCTGTTTTTCATATAGTTGTGTTTCTGCTAGAATTTTTGGGCTTGGCTTTCAGATAGAAGACCTGTGATTTTGGCTGTGTTTCGGTTAGAATCCCTGTAGTTTTGCCTGTGTTTCACATAGAAGACCTGTGATTTTGGCTGTGTTTCGGATAGAATCCCTGTGGTTTTGCCTGTGTTTCACATAGAATCCCTGTGATTTTGCCTGTGTTTCACATAGAAGACCTGTGATTTTGCCTGTGTTTCGGATAGAATCCCTGTGGTTTTGCTTGTGTTTCACATAGAAGACCTGTGATTTTGGCTGTGTTTCGGATAGAATCCCTGTGGTTTTGCCTGTGTTTCACATAGAATCCCTGTGGTTTTGCCTGTGTTTCACATAGAATCCCTGTGATTTTGGCTGTGCGTGTCTTTCTCTGTCTCCTTGCATCTCTTTTTGGCCTGACAGTAGTGCTCCTCCCTCTCTGCCTGCTTTCCTTTACGGGAAAAGTCTCCTCCCTAGAAACATGGTGAGACGGGGGAGCTGTCTCTTACTCCGCTGCGGTACAAACACCCCCCCATGCCGGGAGCTCACCTTCAAGACACCCCTGCAGCCCCTGCACAGACATGCTATTGTACACAAGCTGTCAGCATATGACCGTATGACCCACCTCTGCCCTCCCACGGGGCATGGGTTGGGGCCGCTAACAGACTGTTGATCCCGCCCACTCCCTGTCACGTGACTCGTTTGAATGCTATGATTGGATCCTTTCCTGGTGACACGCTCCCAGCTCCAGACCAGCAGACCATCGTGACTTTTTCTCTTTGGGAAACAGGAGATGATTCTTATATGATGCACATGATGTCATCAGTTGGAATATCAACCAGGGAGTATCCCTCCTTAGTGCTGTCTAGGATAAACAGTTGGAAGATGGATGGATGGATGGGTGACATTGTCATTCAAAGACTAATTGAAACAGCTAGACTGTAGTGGGATATGAGTAACCGTTTTGTAACCGCGTGAACAAACATGTCACATCAACCATGCAGTTATTTAATTTGCCCACTTAGAAGAAAGTGGAACTTAGGAGGCATGAATGGGACCAGCTGAGAGGACGACCTGTTCGTCCTGCTCTGCAGTTTCCGGAGAGTCATTCGCATCTCCGGTTTGTTGCCCATCTGTGGTCATTACCTTCTCAGTACGGGACAACTCTAATATTAGACGCCAATATCACGCCGCGACGGGAGTTTGCCTATCTGGGGGTGGCTTTTGGGATGGAGCCAGGAAGGGGCGAGTTATGTAATTTACTGCGGATGGACGTCTTTGGGATGCAGCAGGTACCTCCGTGCTCCGTCCTAAGAAGGGATGCACTGTCGTACCACAGAGTTCTTCAGTAAACGTCTGAAAACATCAAGCAGACCACTCAAAATGTATATTTATAGCAATAACATGCAGCAACGCTTCAAACTTGTTTTACCCAAAATGCAACACACCTTCTCCATATATTTGTGACAGCTTTTTTGTGAGCATCGTTATAATAATGTACCCCTAGCTGTCAATATGGCTCAACTGGGACTTGACCGTTTGTGCCGTGGGGGTGTGTAGGCAGCTGACTGTCATATTGATTATCCCTGTTTTCCCCTGGGATGGCCCTTTGCCAGCAGCGCGGGACATTCCGTTGGGACCACGCAACAAACCTAGAGCTGGTCACCAAGGAAACAGACGCAGCTGTATGGTGATTGGCTGCCCAGTGGCGTATGTCCTCAGAAGGGCGTTTTAATAGCCTTTGGCTGGGTCTAGATTGAGGCTATATTAGACTCAGTAGGTAACACTGTAAAAGATTAGACTTTTTTGCATTTTTGAGGCAGTATGCCACTGTGCAGCATGGTGTCTCAGTGGGTAAAACTGTGACCTCACTCAGTGAGCTGTGGGTTTGATCTCCCCCGGCCATGTGTGGAGTGTGCACATTTGGTCTAAATTGTACCAGCTCCTTTGGGGTGCTTCAGCTTCCTCCTGGAGTCCATATCCATGCATTTAGATGGATTAGAGCAGGGGTCTCCAACTCCGGTCCTGGAGAGCTACCGTCCAGTAGGTTTTCTATCCTACCCGGCTTCTGATGAGCCACACCTGTTCTCAAGTAAATACCAGGAGCAGGTGTGGCTCATCAGAAGCCAAGTGGGACAGAAAACCTACTGGACAGTAGCTCTCCAGGACCGGAGTTGGACACCCCTGGATTAGAGTCTGGGTGTCTGTCCCTCAGTTGACAAGCATCCAATCCAGGGCCTTATTCCCAGTGCATCCTGGGATAGGCTCCGTGATCCTCTCTGGGAAAATGCACCAATGGTTGGAACATGTGTCATTTTCCGGTGATGTGGATTTTATTGGCCAAACGCTTAGATGTAACATCATTTTGTAAGGAAACACATATAACATTTGTGTGTATTCCTGTATTGTAGTTTCTAAAGAATTCTTGTTTAACATGTGCTGTGAAAAATCAAGGTTTATAGCAAAAGTAATGATTTGGCTGTAACCCGGAAAGGTATGAATGATCCTTACTTGTGTACAAAATGCAGCTCAGAGGTCGCCAATCACTTTATGTAAAGGGTAGGGGGGGGCTTATTGGATGGTCTTTTTGTACTTGCCAGGATTGGCAGCAGGGTGGATGAGCACATGGGCCTCTTCATCAATCAGGTGATGCCAGAGACACAAGGGGTGTGGCTTTTCCAAATCCCTTTCAGCATGTGAGTTGATGTGATGGAAGCTGTCCAGGCACCTGGATCAAGGTGCCAGAGGAAAGGTGAGTCTGGGATGTGATGGTGAGCGAGGGTGCAGCGCGTGGGTGACCACTGGAATCGACAGCATTATCGCGGCATAAATGACCGGCTCTCGTGTGAAAACTCTCCCGGATTTGCACTGTCCAGACTCGCATTTTCTTCCCCAGATTTCTCAGGCTTGAATGAGGCAGCTGGCTCACTGCGCTCAAAATGTATTGTTTAAAGCAATAAGTGGGGGCTGCGGGGGGGGGGGGGGGGGTTCAACAGCATCGTCAGGAAGTGATACGTAGGCGTTACAGGACATACCAGCGTAAACCAGTCAGATTAGTAGCTTATAAAACAAAGCGTTTCAATTTCCAGCCATTCTCGCAGATCGCTCTGACAGCAGAAGGTGTAATACGTCGATGGTAAGAGTGAGCAGAGTTGCCCCTGAGGAGTAGTGCTGGCTCTGGGAGCAGCCCAGGCTTTCATCCGCAGCCTTTGCTTATTTTATTGGTTCCCGCAGGATGGATGCGGGTCACATTAGCCGGCGCGAGCTGACACTGCTGTCGTGTGAATAGCAGGACGCCGCACCCGGCTTGATACTGTGCGTCAGAGCAGCTCTGGGGGGGCAATGCTCCTGCTTTTGTTTGGTACACGCTGACCGGGACTTTGACCATGCGGGTTGCTAACACGTTCGCGAGCATGCGGTCCCGCATGCCCTCTGCTCTCACTGGCGACTCTGTAGCACTCAATGGAGTCGCTCCGTTTTACTCTCTGGTCACGTTAGAGGGCTCTGCTGGTGCCGACGGTTACTGTGAGCTTCAGAACCTCTGTGAGGAGGGATTTAGGAGTTTTGGTAGATCTTGGGGGACTGCAGGGTTGCTACCTTTTCTCTGAGAACACAAACCTTTTTTGAGTTTTCCGTATAAACAGGCCAAGGCACATTAAATGCAGCCTACAACATGGCCTCCAGGGTCCCCGGGTCACAGGTAGAGTAAAAGGACAACAAGCACTGGTCAAACTCGTCTAGCTGGGAACCCGGAATTCCATGCTGTGAAGACTCTGTTCCAGCTCACCCAGCATGGTTTCTGGTAGTTAGGGTCTCAGATGTGCATCGGCAGCCCGGTTCGGCCTGGATCTTCATGCAGGATGTGGTCTCGTCCAGCTGTCTGGAAAATATCTGGTCCACGCTGCTGCTTTGGCAAAACTGTAAAACACAGCCTCTGTTTCCCACTGAAAATCCCGCAAAGTTCCCACTTGGCACACGGGTGTGAAAACGCTGACGGATGTTGGAGCAGAGCTTCCCCTCCCTCCGCGCTGACTTAGGAGGTTGAACAGCCTCAGCCTCTCCAAATCAGAACACCTTATTTGCAAAGTACAGGATGTACAAGGAATTTGTCCCACATGAAAGAATAAATAATCAGGTAAAAAGTAAGCAAAGTGAATTAAATTTGCATGCAGATGCGGAAGAATGCATCGTTCAACCGTGATGGAAATGTTTTCCGACCCATTTCCATGCTTCCGGGTTTTAGTTGTCAAGAAACCTGGGCTGTCCAGTACAGCAGACTTAATGTCTGCTACAGCCAGCAATGATTCACCAGTTGTCTTTGGTGTGTATCTTGCATTGGTGTAGATCTCCTTCCTGATATTTTAATGGTCATACTGTTACTTCCAGACAGATGGCAGCTGTGTGGTTTATAGTGCTGATGTGGTCATTGGGGTCATGTGGAGCAGCATGGTCCCATCCCCCGGTTATATGTTAAACCCCAGAGTCTGCTCTATCATTTATAGATGCCAGATAGCATCAACGCCGGGGGGGTGCACTTTAATGAAAAGCCACTGTCCCCACCGGCTCAGCTCTGTGACAGTGTCCTTCTGCCATCCTCAAAAATTTCAGCACACAGGTGCTGGGGGGGGGGGGGGTTGATAGGTTGGGAAATCTCAATTAAAGACCAAGCATATTCATGCTGGTGGGTCCCAGGTGCCGGGAGGTCCAGCTGTTGGACCCTTGAGCTGGATGCTAAATCACTCCAATGCTACACCAAGCTGCACAAAATGGTCAAACTGGACGTGACTCTAGGTACGGTCAGCTGTGCAGTGCCTAAATCAGCCAGCTGGCCTTTTATTACAGGTGAATATGTCTGCTGCTGTCCCAGAAGGTACAAAATAATCACAGAAGTATTCATCAAAGGAATTCTCTGCCGGAAACAAAGCTGTTCGCTTAATGAGCTTCAGTGTTTCTCCATGGAGAGCAAGACACTTGTTGAGGCGTCATCAATCTTTCTGAACAGCCGTGTAACACGTTTTGAAAAACCCCGTTTACCCTGTAATGATGTAATGTGTACCCATTAAAGTATATTTACTGAGTATCTGTTTGAAAAGCGCCAATCCCCCCCCCTCCCACACACACACACCTGCCACCCCCCTCACAGGAAGGTCAGGTGTTCCATGCAAACCAGCCCCATCTGTCTCCCTGATGCTTTTTTCCCACTAATAGGAGGGGGGGTCTTTTAAAAAGCATCCATTGAATATGTGATTTTCCCCTCAGAAACCCCACAGTGTCCTGAGTTTCACACGCTGGGCTTTAGGCACCGGGGGGGCAGTCCCGTGTTCGTGGACTTCATTCATTCCGATCAAAACCAGAAAGTCCAGTTTGCCTTCTGTGTCAAAGTCCATTGATACTACGTTTTTTTCCCTTTAAATATGATAAACATTGTGAAATAAGTTACATTACAACGGGCAAACTTTCAAATTGCGAGACACCAAGAAACAAACTTCTGAAATAAATAGTAGTTTTTGAAACAGTTTAAAAAAATACTATTTATGAGGTTGTAGTCCTCAGCATTCCAGTCGAAACAGAAATATTTGTGAATAAAGTTTTTACTTATAACCTTTAGTTAATATAGTTCTTACTGCAGGAAAGTTTTAAGAAATGCATGTATTGTGAAATACATTTGAAATATATACGTATATCTTCTGTGGGTGCTGTGTCTGACTGCGTCAGGCTGAGATTCCGCCGAAGAGTTTTGCCTGAAATCTCGTGATTGGCCGTCTCACAGCCCCTAGCGCGGTGATTCTATTGGATGTGGATTGATGTGGCACAGTTGCGGGGAGGGGCTTTCACACACCATGCTGTGTATGTGGTCCCCCGCCAGTCTGAGTTGCCAAACGGTTCGTTTTATTTATTAACTGGTGTGGGCAAATAGCAACCGAATGCAGCGAACTACACACTGAGCAGGACAGAATACACAGCCCTCCTATATGACAAAAGGGGGCTGGGGGGGGGGTTGTCTTTGTTTATGGCATTTTTTGGTTGCTAAGTCATGCACACCGCCAGAAGGTCTTGGCCACACAGCTGAGGGATACCTTATGTTCATGAGAAAGACAGTGATGTGTGTAGATCAGTGTTTGCCAATCTGGTCCCTGGGGAGACACAGCCAGTCCATGTTTTTGCTTCCTCTGAGCTCCCTACCAGACAGTGCACATTTTTGCTCCCTGCCAGACAGTCCACATTTTTGCTCCCTGCCAGACAGTGCACATTTTTGCTCCCTGCCAGACAGTCCACATTTTTGCTCCCTGCCAGACAGTCCACATTTTTGCTCCCTGCCAGCTCCCGGTAAAACATGGACTGTCTGTGGGTGCCCGTGGACCGGACAGGGAAACACTGGTGTACAGGATTCCCAGCAACTCCCTGCTGGGCCTCTGTCACCTTTCGAGATAGACCTTAGAATCACCAGCCGTGCAAGTCTGGAGCACAGAGACAGTATTCAAACGTCCATATATGCCTCATTTATACATACCAGTAAATGGTTTGTAAAAACACATAAATCATTAATAATTACAAGTAGGGACTAAAATTATAGCTAAAATGTACGTTATATAATTTGTTCTGTTCTTTGAAATCCTTTTATTTGATTGAAGTCTCTTCTTATAATCTCTTACAGGGGAATAAGGAGATCGCAAATGGAACTTGAATGGGTTTAGTATTTAAAGTCAAACCCACAAATCAAACTCTGCCCTGCATTTACTTGCTGTGTCGCCTGGCCTGTCTCCCATGCGCAGCCCCCAGTGCAGCCTGCAGACAGAAGCCCCCCCCGCCCCTCCCTCTAGGGGGCACTGTTGGTGCTCAGGAGACAGGGAGGTGGCAGAGGTGGTCCATCCCAGCCAACAGTCTGCCCCCATCTGGTGTTTTTAATGTCCGATTCTCTTTTTCCACGTCCTGGTTGGCTGGTTTGTTCATTCCACAATGATGATGCATGTTTTGGAAAACTGACCTTTGTTCAAGAAAGGTTAACCATTAGATCAGGGTCCCCCAGTGACAGGAGAAGCCACACTGCCAGTCATATGTGCCACTGGGAACTCGGTTAAACTAGTCTGTCACCTGCAGTGCACTTTGGTCCCACCCCAAGGCTCGTCACCAGCTACCCGTACCTTCCGAGAATCCCCACTTATCATTAACCATGATTAGGTCATTCTGTTAGACCTTTCTCCTTTTTGTGCTCAGATGTAACCACGTTCTCCTCTATTCATTGGGTCTTGGTTTAATTCTGGTTTGCTTAATCACATATCTGTCCAGGCCATGCTGCTATTTCTCCCAGGCTGGTGAATTAAATGGGTAATTAGCTTCAGGTGCAGCTTCATTGTCTAGACATCTTAAGTGTGGGTGAGTCTCTTTAAATGCCGCTGAGTGACCTCACGCCAAATCCCAGCTTATTTTGGGTATTAATAATTATGATTTTTTTTTTTGTTTATTTTCAACAGACCTACAGTTTTGTGTTATTAGGGAGTCGCTGTCGTTCATGCAACAGAGGATTATTAGATGTTCTGATATTTTCTGAAAGCTAAGATTTTCTTCAGGTCACCTAAATTGGCAAGAATTAGCAAAAATGATAATAATCCCACATTCTGCGTCAGCTTTCTTGTTAATCTGGGGGGTTGATTTCCTGCTGACCTTTTGCGAGGGGGCTTCCGGCCGGGGTTCAGACATCACACCTCGCGCAGAGACGTCATTCTGTCCCCGCAGAATTTTCACAGCCTGATGCACAATGCGGTGTAGAAAGTTCCACAAATTATGGGGAGAGGAGTGGTATTTTCTAGCTAATTGTGTCCAAATCATCGTAGGGCAAAATGTGAAGCTGTGCAGTCATTACTCACCCATGACTAATCGGACCTCCACAAGGCATCGTTTTTTGATTTAGCTCGATGATCTTTTGCTGACCCGGTCGACTCCTTCCTGATTGCCATGTGATGAGGCTGCCATTCTGGGATATATACAGTGCCTTAGTAGACATAACCCTCACAGATATACATGTTTACCCGCATGCTTAGGAGGTAGAGTTGGCTAAAAACAGTGACTCGCCTGGCCGCTGATCGTGTGTGGGGGGGTGGGGATGAGGGGCCAAGCAGAGGGTGTCAGAGGAGTAACAGGGACGAGGGTGTTTGTTTGCTGTTGGGCAAGTTAGATTTGGGGATGGTCTGGTCCGGTTGCTTGGCGCATCGGGCTCCCGCTCTCGGACAGCTCGCGCGTGATTGGTTTGCTTTTGAAAGGCAGTAGAGAGAGAGAACGCGCGAAGGTCAAAAAGCAGCCGGCGTGGGCAGGAACCGCGTGGCGGATCCAAACTGAGGCCAGCCCCAGTCCTGCAGACGCTCGCGTTTCTCCCTCCGTAGGGCCTCCCGCTTCCATGACAGGGCAAGTTTCCTGCTAGCTGGCCTGGATTTCCGGAAGCCGGAGCTGCGTCGGAATACGCTGAATCTGAGGGCGTCGCTTTCTCTGCTGCGGAGTGACCCGCAGACACTCTTTTCAGAAACATGAATGGAGAATTTCAAAAATGTCTGCGACATTAAAGGCACTTGTGCATTTCCAGTCTGCGAGAAGGTCGCATTACTGGGTCTGAACTGGTTGATCTTATGGCTCTTGAGCGGAACGTGAGCGTGAGGTAGGGGGGTGGGTGATCAGTTTGGACAGGAGCAGTGTTATTCAAGGTAATTCAGAGTAATTGTTCTCTGTCTGGTGCTGTGACAGTAAATTATCGCAGGAGCTGATGCAGGGTTTGGACGCCTGACCGACAGGTGCTGGTTCACACGTTGCAGGACATGCTGAGCCTGAAACCTAGTAAAGAAGAGGAATGGCATCGCTTTACATGAAAGCATAAGGACGTCTGATTAAGACGCCATAAAAACACACGCCGTGGTCGAGGGGGCATGCTTTTCAGCAGTCTCTTCACTGCATGGGCCAGCAATTCCAGGAATGATTTTAATGCAACCCTTTAGCTGCAAGAAAAATGCTTCGCAGCTTATCATGCAGGAGAAGCGATGAGCCCCGGGAAACATGAAACACGTTTAATGTAACAGGAAATGACTGCTGAGGTGTGAGTCGTTATTGGCGTTTCTCTTTAATCACACTGGACGTTACATGTTGTGTTACTTCATGCGACTATTGCACATTCCCTGCAGGGCACTTCTGCAGATAAGTCTTTGTTTTGAGAGGAACCATACTGTTTGGCTGCCCTGCAGCCGGCAAAGAACAGGGAAGCATGATCTAACCTTCTCATTATTCTGATATATTTTATCTTTTATGGGGTTATACAGCCTCTGCGTCCTTCCCAAACCTGTGCAGAGGTGTTGAGGCTGTCCTACAATCTCCCAGCTTCGGCTGCCCCTTTCATCTGATCATGTGATCATGCCAGTGGGTCGGTTGAGGTCACTTGAGTGCAAGCTTTAGGGAGATGCTTGCGGGTTCACCCCCCCCCCCCCACGCGTGACCTTGTGATGAAACTGTGGCCTACTGGACGTAGTGCTACTGTAAATGAGGGCAGGAATGACCAGTGGCCTCCGTAGGGAAGACTAACCTCCAGCTGCATCTCTTGGCTGTCCTTTTGTCCCTGATTTTTAATTTTCCCACTTTCTCCGTCGACAGATCCCACAACCTTCAGGGACCCAGATCTCAGTAGCCCTGTGAGGAGAGACGCCCCGGATCCTCCACATCGCCACGCAAAGCGGTGTTCTGAAGCACTCCGAGGCGGAGGTGGGGGTAGGAGGGAGGGGAGCAGATGAGCGCCGCGGGGGCGACCCAAAGCGGCACCAGAGGAGCCATGCGGGAGGGCAGCCAGAGGCCTCTGTCTTCTGCGTGTGCCGTTCCCAGGCGCAGCCACCGCCCAGCTGCAGGTCGCTGATGTGACCTTTGGCCACCAGAGAGCGCCACCCAAGCTGCCCATCCTATCCCAGTAGGACCGCATTCCTACACCGGCCCGGAAGGCCGGAAGAAAGGAAGGAAACAAAGCAGACGTCAGAGGAGTCTCGGTAGAATTGCTGATTTTCCTAAGTGCCCCACGCCTCCAGAATAGCAATAGTTGTATCATAAAAAAAAAAAACTTTTTTTGTTTTGATCTACTGTCCACCACTGTGCTCTGTTTTCTACACCCCTTTCCCCACAAAGAGGAGCATCATGGGATGCCGGCAGAGCTCGGAGGAGAAGGAGGCAGCCCGGCGCTCCCGCCGCATCGACCGCCACCTACGGTCGGAGAGCCAGCGACAGCGGCGCGAGATCAAGCTGCTCCTGTTGGGCACCAGCAACTCGGGCAAGAGCACCATCGTCAAGCAGATGAAGATCATCCACAGCGGGGGCTTCAACCTGGAGGCCTGCAAGGAGTACAAGCCGCTCATCCTCTACAACGCCATCGACTCGCTCACGCGCATCATCCGCGCCCTCAGCGCGCTCAAGATCGACTTCCACAACCAGGACCGCGCCTATGACGCCGTGCAGCTCTTTGCCCTCACGGGGCCGGCCGAGAGCAAGGGCGAGATCACACCCGAGCTGCTGGGGGTCATGAAGCGCCTCTGGGCCGACGCCGGTGTCCAGGAGTGCTTCTGTCGGTCCAATGAGTACCACTTGGAGGACAACACCGCCTACTACCTGAACGACCTGGACCGCATCGCCGCCCCCGACTACATCCCCACTGTGGAGGACATCCTGCGTTCACGCGACATGACCACGGGCATCGTGGAGAACAAATTCACCTTCAAGGAGCTCACCTTTAAGATGGTGGACGTGGGCGGCCAGCGGTCCGAGAGGAAGAAGTGGATCCACTGCTTCGAGGGCGTGACGGCCATTATCTTCTGCGTCGAGCTCAGCGGCTACGACCTCAAGTTGTACGAGGACAACCAGACGGTAAGAGGCGGGGCCCGGGTGGGGTCTAGGGTGGGGTCTAGGCTGGGGTTTAGGGCGGGGCTTGGGTAGTGCTACAGGCCCATCCCTTAAAGAGAAATTCAACCTAAGTGAGACACAATAAGATCCACCCAACTTCAATTGAGTCGTGAGTGAAGCTATTATTTCCAAGTAACATTTTTTTAACAGTGGAACATTACATTTTTATACCAGTGAAAATGAAATCATATATGTAATTTGCACATATTTTTTTCATGCAGGTGACCACATTTACAGAATTAGCTACATTCATTAACGCTTTAGTGTTTGCGATTAATAAAACTGGCATATTTCAGGGTGATCCTGCTGGCAATAATAATAAATATTAATAATAAATTTGCCCACACAAGCACAAACATTTCCTGGAAACAGTGGAGGAATATTTTTCCTGAGAGCAAAAAAGTTTTACATTGCCTGATATAAAATGTTCTATTCATGGTCGATAGATGGTTTTCTTTTTTTTTTTAACGGGTAAAAGATCCCCTGTAAGATCCCCTGTGGTTTAAACACAACACTATTTGTCGCTGTATAAAATGTAAGACTCTTTGTGGGTGGGTTGGTGGACAGAACCACGTGACTGAGAGGATGGGGGGAACGGGGACATTATTTGGGGATGGAGTTAAAAAATATGACACTCAAATGAATGGACTTGTCACATGACTTGTCACATGAATGATCACCTGACTGGTACACCCACCATGGTCATTAGCTTGCCAGATTGACAGAAAGCTGTTAGAGGGTGTTTATGGACAGTGAGGCCCTGTTCACAGCAGAGCTATTAATGAGCACAGGCAGCCTTATAGAGGCAAAATTTATACATTTTTTGAAGATCGCTGAGTCTCAGGTTCTCACAGTTTGCTCTCTCAGTCTGATTGTACCCCTGAGGTTGTTCCGTCTACGACGGCATTCTGGGAAAAGCTGCCAAAAAGCTCACGCACCATCTCAGAGCTGTCTTACCTGGTGTGGTATTTGGTGATGGTACCATGCACCAGATGTATGTCAGGTGATTCCATGGGTCTGCACTGAGGAATGTGCAAACGTGCCAGTGAAATGGCCACATTGCTCAGCTTGGGAGACATAAGGGTTAATTTCATGCAGGTCCAGGGTTCAGAATACGTCAGCGATAGTCTCCAGCGTTGGGCTGCACAGTGAAATGAAGTAAATCCATTTTGGGAGGGGAGCTTGGTCACCAAGGCAGTTTTGCAGAAACTGAAGTCCAGGGCTTGCAGGACTCTCACGGCTACATGGAGAGTTTTAATAAATTGGAGAGAATATTTAATCGGTGTTTCAGAAACAGGCCCCTGGCGGTCTTAGGGCTACGCATCCCGCAGACGCCGTAATTGCTTTTCTCGCCCTTTCTGCCTGGGTAATAAGCCCTGCCGGCGGCACTGGCCACCCGAATGCGGCCTCTCCGAAGCCAAGGTGCGGCGGCCGCCGGCAGGGGCTCGTGGGTGGAGGAACAGCGCTGGCAGGGAGATGAAAGGGCTGCAGTAAATCTCTGCCATACAGCAAAGGGCTCAGCCCTGCCCCCCCCCA
This sequence comes from Stomatorhinus ivindoensis, assembly GCA_019775895.2. NCBI lineage: Eukaryota > Metazoa > Chordata > Actinopteri > Osteoglossiformes > Mormyridae > Stomatorhinus > Stomatorhinus ivindoensis. The sequence goes on along the minus strand of JABFEB020000025.1, from coordinate 205,016 downwards.
ACCAGACAAAAATGTCAAAGTCATCTTATATTTACCACATGGGTGGAGACGAGAGCCCAACATTCCTAGAAGGGCCAGACAGTTGGTTGTGGGTTCAAATACAACCACTAGCACCACCCGATCCACCAAGGGAGCACTACAATCCTCTCGGTCACACCATGTGTGTGTGTGTGTGTGTGTGTGTGACCAGAAAAGGAAAACGGTACCTTCCGGAATAACATGCAGAGCAGCACCTTAGGGGCAGTTAACTTTGACAGCGTATTTTGATTTAATTGTAGTCCTTAGTCCTTTGACAAAAATGCAATTTAATTTGTCAACTTTTAGTCATCTGTTATTATTTTCATTTCAGTCTAGAATTACAGGATATTTAGTGATCTAAACCTACCTAAGTTTAGTTAATCTACGTACAGTACATGCAGTCAATGAAAGTAGCCGGTTTAGTCATAGTCTCTTTGTAAATTTCATTTAATTATCTGCATTCACAGAGAGACAGAAATATAGATTGGTCTGGCTCAATGCACTTGAGATTCCTAAAGGAAACATATGTGTGGCTATTGTTCTGGCATGGCTTCACGCTTGAGCATACAATCTTTAGGTGCACAAATTTAACTGTTGTAAAGCTTATAATACAAAACATCACCCTAGGCTATTTCAAATGTGGTTTTATAGAAACTTGTATCATACATGTATCATAAAATAAGGTAAAATATAAATAAAACCAATATTCACTCACAAATAAAATACTGCATATGACGCATCTGCATTCATATAAGGAAAAATACCAGTGCATGGAACTTGAATAATGAAAACTCAAGTGTCCTCTCGACAATGTAAAGAAATACCAGACTAGTGAAAACCCACATTGATGTGTTTAATTCCGCATCTTGTTCAGTTCATGACTGAACTTTTCAAACACATCAAAAGAAAAAACAAGTATTTGTTTTCAATTCATTTCATTGAGCTTCAATTTTGTCACTTATCCCCTCCACTTCACAAGAATCTTGTTTTCTTTTGCATCTATTGAGAAATTTATCCATACCTTTGTCTGATTTTTGTTATCTAAAGCTGATTGTGACACAGACCACTGTAAAATTTTGTACCATGTAGAGATTATATAGTCGCCAACAATAAAAGTCGTTTAAGCCAAGCACAGACATAACGAGATTACACATGGACATTAGAGACAGAACTGCACAGTTTACGTGCTTGAATCTGATTAGATCAATGTTTTCCAATCATCCGGTAACACTAACTAAAGATACTGCTTCTGATTGGATCAGTTTCAAATTTGACTCTTCCTGACATCTTGTTTTTATTCGCTGATGAAAGTGCATTTCGTCATAGTTTCTGGTATCAGAAATACTTTTGTCATCTTCTGGTTATCTTCAATCAAAAATCCTGGTTGACGAATCATTTTCAGATAACCACTAACACTGTTTAGGTCGAATCTCGTTTTTTTTTTCCGGGGGGAATGCGGCTGAAGGGGGGTGGGCAGGCAGCATAAGTGGAGATGGGCCCTGCGTCCGCTGACAGCCACTCGGTGTAATTGGAAAGCCAGATGCCATGGCTACCTCCCAGGGCAGCAGGGTAATTCCGGAGGAAGGTCATTGGTATGATTTTTACAGCCCCGGATGTTGGGTAGGACCAGGATGCGACTCAGCGTTATTCCGGCTCCTCACTCTGCTCCTGATGTGGGGGGGCTCATCGCTAGGGTGCACATTGACACTGATACTCCAGTAGGTGATGAGGGTCTCGACCAACGGGAAGAAAGTGTCATTACTGTGAGCTGTCAGACGGCAAGAAACAGACCCGGTCTCACATCGGAGGAGACGTCCTCATGCTATTTAAAAGATGTTCATTAAATGTTGTCTTTTTTTCCACTCTTCACCCCATCAGTCTGTTCTCCCCCCATCCCTCTCTTCAATTTGAGCAGGTTTCCATGGAGGCTGTTGCCTAGCAACAGGCTAGTCACACACGCACCTGATCCTGTTGACAATGAGCTGGGGAGGGAGAAGGGGGGAGGGGCAGGTCCCTCAGCAGACTGCAGCAGGGGGGTCTACTTACTCAACAGCCTCCCCATGTGGAGGGTGTGGGAGCCAAGAAATGAGATGCAGAATGTGTGTACCATCAATGGGGGACAGAAAAAAGCACCCCCCCCCCCCCCCCGAGGTCACCCTCGGGCATGAAGGGGTGCCTGGGGATTGGATCTCATACCTGGTCCAACACAATTGCCATCATTTTTATGGTGATATTGCTATCTAGAGCAATAGGTTGGGCGCTGCCCCCCCTCCCCGTGTGCAGCATTTCTACGTGATTCTGCATGGAGTCTCCTGGGCTGAATTCCCAGCAGTATAGGGTGGGCGCGGCTGGAACTGGTGAGCCGGAGTGGAACGCGGAGCCAAGCATGGAGCTGAGTGCTGCAGCAGGTTGTGTGTGGAGCCCTGAGGCATACACACACACACACACACACGCACACGCACATGTAGGGTAAACATATCCTTATGGGGACCGCTCATTCATTTCTATC
>JABFEB020000025.1:168447-182552 GCA_019775895.2 Stomatorhinus ivindoensis | reverse complement strand
GTATTATTGCAAAGTGGAAGTGTTTAGGAACCACAGAAACTCAGCTATGGAGCGGCAGACCATGTAAAGTAACAGCAGGGTCACCGTGTGCTGAGGTTCAGAGAGCATGAAAGTTGCCAGGGTTCTGTTGACTGAACAACCACAAAGTTCTAAACTTCCTCTGGCATTAACCCCAGGAAAAAAAAAAACTGTGTGCTGGGAGCTTCGTGGAATGGGCTTCCATGGCCAAGCAGCTGCATGCAAGCCTCACATCACTAAACACGATGCCAAGCGTGGTGTAAAGCACACCGCCACTGGGCTCCGGAGGAGTGGAAACGTGCTCCGTGGAGTGACGAATCACGCTTCTCTGTCTGGCAGCCTCTTGGGTGAGTCTGGGTTTGGCGGATGCCAGGAGAACGTTACCTGCCTGACTGCATTGTGCCAACTGTAAAGTTTGGTGGAGGAGGGATAATGGTATGGGATTGTTTTTCCAGAGTTGGGTGAGGCTCCTTAGTCCCAGTGAAGGGAACTCTTAATGTTTTAGTATAGCAAGATCCATCCATCCGTCCATTTTCTACACCCGCTTATCCTACTGGGTCGCGGGGGGTCCGGAGCCTACCCGGAAGCAACGGGCACGAGGCAGGGAACAACCCTGGACAGGGGGCCAGCCCATCGTAGGGCACACTCACACACCAGTATAGCAAGATATTTTGAACAATTCTATACTTCCAGCTTTGTGGGAACAGTCTGGGGAAGGTCTTTTTCTGTTCCAGCATGACTGTGCCCCAGTGCACAAAGTAAGGTCCATAAAGGCATGGTTGGGTGTGTCTGGTGAACTTGACTTGCCTTCACCTCAACCTCATTGAACACCTTTGGGATGAACTAGTACGGAGATTCCACGTAAGGACTTCACATGCAACATCAGTGCCTGAACTCACAAGTGCTCTTCTGGATAAATGGGCAAAGATTCCCACAGATACACTCCATAATCTTGTGGAAAGCCTTCCCAGAAAAGTGGCATCTGTTATAGCTGTAAAGAGGGGACCAACTCCATATTGATGCCTATGGATTCAGAATTGGATGTCATAAAGGTTCCTGTAGGTGTAATGGCCAGGTGTCCCAATACTTTTGTCCATATAGTGTATGTTTGTCATCAAGCCCAAAACGGCTTCAAAAAGGCTGCAAAATAAGGACATAAATCGTGAATTCCATTCTATTGTGCGATAGTACTTTCCTTCCTGTGTTTTCTAGAACACAAAAAAGTCGCCCACTGATGACGAAAGCGTCTTTGGGGCAGTGTCATTAAGTGCAACGTGAGCCCAGAGCAGTGAGAACGGGGGCAGGGTAAGCAATGCAGCTTGGACACAGTACAGGGCAACCGAGCCAAGTTGGAGTACACCAAGACAACGCAGTGCATTCCGGAATCCCAGCCTCTGCCTGCAGGGAGCGCCAGAGTGCTGGCTCACAGTCAAATGGGTTTGCCAAGGAATTTACCAGGACTCCACCTTTTCACTACAGCTGCCAGACATCGGGCTCAAGATTCACTGTTCACACAAAAATAAAAACAAAGTGTCAAAGTGTCAACGGTTTCCAGAAGTTGACGTCATTCGTGAGCAGAGTGACACGTAGGGATGTGCATGTCGTTTAATTTTTAAAGTAGACAAGCCTTGCAAACGCCATGTGATGATACAGAGTGGCTGCCGTATATTGACAATTGCTGCCTTTTCCTTCATTTGGTGCCGCACTGTAAAAAACACAGGGTCATGCGGGTTGAGGCGCTAAAACCCGGACAGACCGGCCATTTTTGAAACCTGCCCGGATGCCCGGAGAGAGACCCAAAAAGAGGAGGTATCTGAGGAAACCTGGCTGTACCCCTGTATCCCTACGATTGGAGAGATGCCCAGAAGGCCAGAGTATCCCAGATACCACAATCACCACGGGGTTCTGGTGGCATGGAGAAGAAAGTTTTGGCTGTTGGGTTGTGAAAGCGAATCACTGCTGGCCACTGACAGCTAGAGTGCGTTTCCGGCCCTGTGGACCATCAATTCCCAGAAAATCCCAAAACATCATGGAAAACTGCCACGTATACTCAGTTAAAACAACAAAAACAGACACCGGATACCCTTCAGTACTGTACAAGTACAAATACTCATTTTTACAGTTTTTATGGCTACCTTTATAGTAAATTCTTTCGCTTCTATAAGAGGTGTTCCTCTCTGCTTTGGTCAAGTGATGCAGCTCTTTATCTTCAACAAGATCCAAGATTCAATTCTTTGCTGTCAATGTACAAGACAAGAACAGTTAACGACTCCCTAAGAGGTGCAAACAAAAACACAAGGCATGTAATATGTAAATAAGCCAAATTACTGATTGCTTGATTAGCATGTCTGTACCCTTGTAGTAAAAGCCATGCAAAATAGCCTGTTGGGTCCCTACATCTTAAAGCATTATCAGACAGATTAAATTATACTAACCAAAATGGTGGAAAGCTGGGCTCATCTCCACAGCACAGTACCCAGGTACAACTTCAGGCTGGTTTCAATTAAAATGGCATGAATAGCTCGACTTTTCCTGGCCTGGTGCATTAATGTTTTGAGTGAAGACGCGTTTGATGGACAATACATTCACTCCCTAGAACTGATTTTCTACCAGGGGGGTCATGACCCCCTGGGGGAATGTAAAATAGCCATAACAGGCGCTTACGGAAATACTACAGAGGGATCGGTCAGAGCAAAAAATAATCAGAGGGCCCCCTCCCCAGCAAAGAACAACATATTAGAGTAGGGCTGGACTGGGACTCAAACCAGCCCTAGTCTTTGGGGTTCTCCATGGGGGGGGGGGGGGTTTTCACAATTAATTTTGCCAACTGGGGTGGGGTCCGCGGCAATGCATTTTGCTGAGCCAGGGAGGGGTTCCCTGTGATAATTTTAGCCTAAAGATTAATTTTGCCTAACAAATGGTCCCCCATAATTATTTTTCCCGGCCCACATATCCCTCTGCCCCCTGGGACAATGCCCAGCATGTCAGCCAGGTGGCCAGTCCAGCCCCGGGGGAGAGTCTCTAGTACTGGTCCATTTTATTTTGGGGGTGCCTGCCCTAGATAAGGGATAAGTGACATGGTCATGGCAGGAAGAACAATGTTTTCTATAAAACGACTAGAAAAAAAACGGTTCCCTGCCCTGCACGCCTGAGAGAGTGGACTGCAGACATTTCTCTGCCTGTAGCAGAAACTGTCTGAGTGTAAGAATACCCGGACAGGCAAGGATACAACAAAGAGCATTCGTGAAGGAATTCCCACAGAGTCTGTGAGGGGTTTTTCTGGAGGGGGTGGGGTAATCAGCAGACAGGAAACCAAAATAGGAAATGCACACAATAAAGCCCTGAACACCCATATGGCTTTGCCCAATCTACAAACAATATTTACTTCATAGTATTTCTAACTCCAGCCATGTGCTAATACTGTTTTTATCTTTTATCTCACACTGTCTGACCACCATCAGTCACAAGTTATGATGGAGTAATATGGTAATTCAACTCCACGGCAAAACTCAGCCTCACAAAGGCTAGCCTTGTCCAGACTGGGATACGAATCAGGTGGCCATGAACAGTCAATGAACAAGAGCCATGTACAGTCAACCACTGACTCATTCAACCCAGTCAAGAGTAAAGCAGCCAATAGCAATTTAGTTAAACTTACGTGTGACTGACAACACAAGGATAATCTATCTCCCTTGGGTTTTAAGGCCTTGACTCTCCAACCTTTAAGAATCACCCTAATGACTTAAAATATTGCCAGTGTTCTTTATAGAAAAGCTACACTTTAAACCAAAAAATGAACAATGCTTAACACAAAAGCACATCTTATCTGAGAGCTCACAGTGGTTTCACCAACTTCCCATTGGTTACTGTGCTGCAGTGGTTCCTGTCTTACTGAATTTCAGTTCTAACTCAGGCTACAGCTGCTGTGTTTACATAATGGACTCACTACAGCCACCTTCTGGCAGACAGGGGTTAAAGCATGCTGAAAACACAAGGCTTCACTCATACCATCACAAATCGCTTGGATTTCTAATAGGGGGAGCTGATGCCCTCAGCCCCTTCTGGTAAGGGGGTGACCTATATTTGATATACACAAGGGTGACATTCAATTCATTAAGGCTCAATTAGCACGTGTTTAAGCATGCTTTGTAAATTGTTAAGCGATTGGTCTTTCACTTGGTCTGCACCAACTGGCACTGATTCGCCTGTCTCCTGAGTTAACTCCAAGTGACCATGACCAATCAGCATAACACACAAAGAGGAACCCAAATCCCCACGCTGACAGCATCCACCCGCTTGGTCCTGATTGGTGAAGACATAAGAAAGTGGATTACAACAGGACTGTGATTCGCTGACATTTATCACTCTCTGAGGGAAGCCTTTTACCTTTAATCCATGACCCTGCTGCCCTTAAACAGATTACTTATCATCTGCAATGACAATAGATCCCTGTGGATTATTGTAATCCTGGCTGGTACTGCTAGAGACCCACTAACTCTTGTGTGGGCCTTCTTTTCCATGGCATTCTTCTAGGGAAAAGCACCACCATCATATTCAATTAACAATTAAAATCTCTAAGACATGTACTTTAGATTGTTTATCACGTTTGCTCCTATTTTTTCAGATGGCAACATCAGGTTCTCTTGTGTAACCACACATTTGTAGATTTACATGGCAGAAATTACGTAAATTACGATACATTTATTACTGCCCCCTCAAGTGATTAAAAACGTAACTACAGAAAGTGAACACCGCTATATATAAATAATGCTATTTATTTCAGCGTTCTGACAGGGACACGCTCGGCAGCGTGCGCGTTTCCGCGTGCACGCGTCAAAGCACGGGGGGTGCGCGCTCCCGTGCCCATGGCCATTGAAAACAAAGCTAACTGCGTGGTTTCTATTATAACCGAGGAGAGGTTCATCGAGAGCTGCTTGAAGAAGGGCAGAGAAAGGGAGGATAATTATGGATACAGAACGATATTAGGTGTCGTCGAGACCAGGTGGCAGCACGGAGAACATTGGTACCGCAAGACATCCCCAGAATCAGAGGAATTTTTGAGTTTCTCTGCGCCCCGTTGGAGCGCTTTGTTACATTAGCTGGCTAGCTAACCGGACATCGCTGCCATTCCTCCGGCGCACGCAAGGCCGTCTGCGCGACGCCCGTTAGCCGGGGCGAGCCACCAAACTGCCATGTCGCCGTCGAACGGCGCCCGCTGAGTAGCCGACGTCTCAGACCGAACCGGAGTTTGCCCTCCGCCGTCCGGGAAGCGGGGGGAGCCGGAGCGCAGCGGCCGTGTGGAAGCCCAGCTGCACAGCGACATGGCGGAGCAGAGCTACTCGTCGTGGTGAGTGGAGCGCATACCGAGCGAAGCCGCTCGAAATACAGCGGACGTGGAGGTTGCTGCCCGTCAGCGGCGACGGCCGAGTGCTCGGCACTTATTATTATGGGCTGCCGGCCCTGGCGGTGTCGCGTAGTGACGGCGACGAGCCGGACCTGCCGCGTTCATACACTTTAAAAATATGTTTTTTAGCACTGCCCCGGTGGTCTTGCAGGCAAAACCAGTCCTCTCTATGTATTATCTTTAGTGCAAAGTATAAGAATGACCAACAAATGCTGTCAAAAAAACCCGCCGCCCATCGCATGTTATTCGGCCTCCGGGTTCGTTGTCTTGTGCAATTAATGGCATAATGTCCATAACGGCCATTGACCGCATCCTTTTATTGTATTTGAAAAGTCCAGGCACTGTAAGAGTTTTTGTTACCAAGCACGAGTACACTACCGTATACTCAGACTGAAACATGCTCCTTGGCCTGATAAATACTCCCTTTTCTTGGCGAGCCGGTCGGTTTTCTCTTTCAGGTAATAAACTATGCAGTTCTTGTTTTCTCGTCCATCAGACTGGAAATGGGGATTGTTTCTACATTTTTAAACGCTGATCGAATCTGCAACGAGGACGTGTGTTTACACTAATGAGTGTTTTCTATGACTACATTCCTGCTTGCGTGTTCATTCACCGTTGTTAATAATAAGTTTTGTGAATATATCGCGTCCCCTGTCCTTAGCAAGACAGGCTGGCAGCTAAATAATAGTAGACCAACACGGCTTTTGGTTTTATCAGTTTGGGAGGGGAGACATTTTGGGGGCGGGTGGAAAATAAAGGTGAAATTGGTCTCTTTGGAGAGCCCCCGTCTCACATTGCAGCAGTTAATGACCGTCCAACCCGAAATAGATTGGGTTTTGTTGTCTCCCATGCTCATACATCCTAGCCATAGGTGACATTTTGAAGAGACGAGAAGAATGGTTCTGACATTTTAGAAGCCATTTTTTTTCTTCGATGATGATCCCGTCTGTGTGAATGGCATAAAAATGGGCATATAACGGGTTTCTGACATTTTTATTATAGTTGTATCCTGTTTTGTTTCCTGCCAGGAAAAAGAACCATTGATTTTTGTAGTATTTTGAAGGGTTGACATCATTTTTTGGGAGTAGATGTCGGCCAGAAAAGTTTGCATACAGGCTGCTATCAAGCTGCCATTGCAAACCACTCTCAATAACAACATTGAGTCAAAACAAACTCTTAATTGCGGATGTCTGCATGACTGAGGCCCCGCGGTTAAAAGGGAGTCTCTCTACCCTTGCTTGTAGGATGCACTGGGTTGACGCCGTTTTGTCACGGCTCCCGTGGTCTCCAGTGGTGACCGGCGCTGACCACTGTGTCACGTTACAAGTCCTGGAAGGGCTGTGATGGTCTGGGGTAGGCGCTGGGTGCTCCCTTTCCTCACCGTCTTAAATCTCTGATTTTTCCCACGCTGGAAGCAGCAAGACTGTGATTAAATAATGCTGGGGAGACCACAAAGATTAAACGCCACGCAGAAGCCAGGGCGTCTGGCGCAACGCTGTCTTGAATTCCCCCTCTTGCTCTCCTCAGGGGGCAGTGCTGCTGAGCTCTCACGGAAGAAGTGCTTCTCCAGTTCGATCAGCTCGTGAAAGAGTCACGGAAATGCTGCATTTTATGTGTCTGTGCAGTGTACAAACTGAACAGAGGGTGTTCTGACATCCTCCTTGACTCGGCCCAGTTCAGAGCAGGACAGTTGCAGGTTTTAGGCCCATTCAGAGTTGGGCCTGTAAGTGTTCTGCTTCAACCAGCACTTCCAACTTCCTTTAAAAGAATAGTTTTTGTTTGTGTCTGTTTACGGTCATTGGCACTGGCAGGGGGAATTTTTTGGAAATACTATGGGGACCTGGTGCTGAGCCCTCTGCCCTGGGCATCTCCACTGAGCCAGATTTACTTGAGGTTCCTCCTATTTTCATCCAATGGGAAAATTTCAGCAGCAGTCCTGCTGTGCCTTACTTTCCAGGAACATCTCTGAAGACCTCGTGGTTGCCTGTCTTTGCTCTGCGTTGAATTTGGGGTGCTGGTGTGCATCTGTGATCCCAGGGACCTTGAGATACTAGTGAGGGCGAGATAATTAGGTACCTTGGTTTGTTGAGCGACACACTAGTTTCTAGGTGTCTTGTAAGGTGTAGTTTGTCATGGCATCATATAGGTCACATACAGTTTGAAAAGAATCTGAGCTTTAGGAGTCATGGTGGGTGGGGCCTTTGTCAGCTGTCACTCAGTTTTATCAGCCTCTCATTAGTTACTGTTGATTTCTGTTGCATGCCAGGTAGTGATTCACGGAACACAATGATCCCGCCCACTCTGGGTTTTTCTAAGCCTCTCGCTTCCCAGCGATCATAATCGTTGTAATTTCACAGGTGTTGCTGCGGTAACAGGAACAGGATAAGCTGGAGGTCAGCTAGGTCCCTGTGCAGCCCAAGAGCAGCTTAGCTGTGGGCGAATCCTGTGGTCGCACCACATTAGTAGGGGCATGTCATGTGACTGGCCTTGCGATGGAGCGAGTATTAGCTGTTCATGTCTGAAACCAGGCTGCCAGGCAGCTGAAATGGATGCGAGTGGTTACACACATGGGGTATTATGGTGCGGGGGTGAGATGTTATGCTAATATGGTGATGGTGGCAGGGGATGGATCATCTCAAGAAAATTTAAAAACTGTCTTTGACAGAGTGAGGACCTGATTGGTGTTTTGCTTCCCCGTTTATTCTTACCATGGAGATGTGGTTCATGGCTGACAACGTCAGCTCCCCTCTGGGTCCGTCAAATTCTCCTGAAGGGGGCACTAGTGGGCAGTTTTGAGAAGCATCGAAGAACATTTGTACAGGGTGTCTCCGTTTTGTGGGGGGTGGGAATGTCTTTAGCATGCGACAAGCATTGCCAGAAGGAGCCCCAGCTGGATTTCAGACTCGCACTGGTTGAGAAGCACCACCAGCTCAGGCCACACTATTTAATGATCCTGCCCTCAAGCCCCAGTGATTGTTCCTACCAGGCCTCCCATTGGTTGGATGTGTTTGGGCTTAAGGACAAGAGGTGCAAAATATTTGATATTAATATCATCATTGCATGTTATGCATATGCAGTTGTCAAATCGCTATAGTCAGCTGAGTTAAGACGGTAACGTTTTTAGTTTGTCATAGCAAACAAAGTGAGTGTTGCAGTTTTAATGATGGGTCCTTCTCAGTATTGTGTATATATGATATGATATGTTTCTAAAAAAGCAATCTAAAGTTTTTCACCTCTGTTTGCAGAGGTCATAACCGTTTTCATCCTTGCTGTCTGACCTGGCCATAGACAGTGTGGCGTGTGAGAAACAAAAACAAAGAAATACGAACAAGAATTGGTCGACAAAAGACATTTGCTTTCTGCTGTATGAAAATATTTTGGATTCCATAGAGAACATATTGACCCAAAGCAGGGCATCACCAACTTATTTAAGATTAAGATACATTTTATTGATCCCGCGGGAAATTTCTGCTGCATAGAGTAGTAAGAACACGGTGCATAGATGAACATGCATATAGAACCAAACAGACAAGTCAGACTTTGGTACACTCTACTGTTAGATGATAAATTCTGTTTGGTTATAGTTTATTTTAGTTGAAATTTACCTAACTTTTATAAATATTGTAATATTAATTGCTAAAATGTTACATTGCGAAGTGAATTTTTTTTTTCCAGTCCTGTGCAATGCTATTAATATCATCAGTGCAGTGCCTGTTACATCACGAGAGGTTTTAAAGATTAACAATGCTGAGGGCCTGCTGCTGGCAGGTGGACTGACCGGATTCCTGTGTTCAGGAAGGTGACACCCTGGCTGCCTTTTGGCACTTCAGGAGCTCGATCAGAGGGCATGGTTTTCGAGGTCCTGTCAGGCTACCTCTCTGCATGCGTGCAAATCCTGGGATGCTCCTCAAGATCACCCACCAGTTCCCCTTTCAGGAGAATTCGATCGACCCAGAGGGGGAGCTGCCGTTGTCAGCCATGAACCACATTTCCTGGATGCTTGAGGTAAGAATAAGCTGGGAGGCATAGGGGCGTCAGTAGAACCTCCTCTTTACGGCCTCCAGGAGTCAAGAGAAGGACTGCGCGGTGCGGAGCACAGGGGGCCGCCCCCTGTCTACTGGACATATGCAAAAACCCCCCCCCCCCCCCCCCCCAAATGGCGTTCATGCTGTAGGTCATTAGATGCTCCTGCGTGTCCAAATTTTTTTGCGTGAACTTTCAACTGAAGCCCATGTGAAACACCGATTGTGAGTCAGTAGCATGTCTGTCCTGCTTGTGTAAGGAGCTGGAGTAGAATTACACCCCTCAGTGCTGGTCACATCTCCCTAACAGCTGTCCCTTGCGCTCCTGTCCATTTTCCACATTTTGATGAGTACCCAAATTGAAGCTTGTATTAAATGGGGGCCGTCTCAGCCCCTTCTTCTCTGGTTTATTATCCTCAGTCCCTTGTGTTTTGAAAAGGCAGAAAAGTGGGCTGGGTTGCAGAAAGGGTCTTTGAACTGTATGACACTTCAGAAACCAGTAATGCTTTTTTTCTAACTGGAACAGTGAGGGTAGTGAGTTTCTCCTGCTCATAGGTATGAGAACCAGCACTGAGGGTGTGTATCCCACCCCCCCCCCAGAGAAATATGCTGTTTTATGAATTTGGCCACAGAATAATGCATTGGGGACAGGTTGTTCAGGCTGTGCTATGCATTGCTTAATGCCTGCTTACTGAGGGTGAGTGGGTCACTATGGTTTTGCAGTTGAAGCAGCTGTGGAGCTTTGTGATTGATGCAGTCTATCAGGGCGCGTGACTTTGTCAGAGGTGTCCCTGTCGTTTAATCTGAGGTTGTCATCCACGATTCTTCTTGCTTTTTATTACCGTCGCTCCCTTCCCCGTCACTGCGGTTTGTCTGAGCCTGTGCCAGTTTGCTTTGGCACCAGTGATTAGTCCCAGTGGCTCTCACTGACCCACTTTTAGGGAAGGGGACGGGACGGGTCCGGTCAGTGCAAGGTGGGGAGGTGGGAAAATTGCAGCTGGCTTATTGTTTTGGCATTGAGTGGGGGCTGCATCACGCTGCGTGTGCGTGCGCGCTTGCATTTATGTGCCTGAGCTGTGTACCTCCTTCTCGCATGCCGGACCTCTCTCCATCTTTCACCCGCAGCTTGCGTGTGCTCCCCACAGCTCATGTGTTCTATCGCGTTCTCGTCTCGTCTCTTTGTTTAATCGCAGCAAACGGTGCATATTTTCCTTTTTCTGTAGTTTTCCTATCTGTTGAACAGCCAGCATTAATTTGGGGCAGTAGCGATTTAGCACCTGCTCCTCATGATTTAGTCTGTGGTAAACGGTGGATCGCTGGGCCAGTATTAATTACAATTTAAGAACATGTAGTGAGCCATCTAAAGCGGTGGATCACAAAGTTTTTGCACCATGTACCCCATCAGAGTATTACACCCTCTGCATGCCACCATCACGACATCGTGCTTAATTGTCAAGAACAACATACTGGTAAGACCTTTTGCTATTTTCATTGCACAAAGGTTATCATTTGATATTTTCTCTTTCCGTGCTGGTGTTCGCTGCACAGTTGGTTGTTGTGCAGTGCTACTGGTGATTTTGTCGTACTCTTGGATATTGTTTTTAGATTACTAGTTTCGCATGAACCTGCTCTTGTACCTCTTCATAGTTTAATTGAGCACTGATTACAGTCCAGCTACGCTTTTTTCATAGTTCACATTTTTGGAGCATTCCTTCATCGCATATTTTGTCTGGTTTACTTATCTTTATATTGATATTACTGGTCTGTCATTACTTGGAATTGGTTATAGGTATTGTTGTATTGTCATGAGGATGAGTTTGAGCACAGTATCACACCCGATACCGATACTAGTGTCGGTGGATCCCCAGTTTCAGGATACGCGTATTAAGGGTTCCTAAAATAAGGCCTCTGAGCTTTTAGCCTTTAAGCTGTGTCATAGCTAACCAATGAGGTGGAGACAGTGACTAGACCCCAGTGCTCAGCAGTGTGTCTCTAATAGGTGTGAATTAATGATGACATGTTGCAGCGTTTATACAAAGGCATCAGCTTTCACAGTATCGGGTTCCGTTCAATACAATATGGAGTAATTCAGTTCAAAGGTGCCATGACATTTTTGGAAAGGCTCTCACAGGTAAGCGATTGTGTTCTGTGCCCCCCCCCCCCCCATCTCCAGTGTGAAGTTACACATGTCCTGAGTTTGGAGTGCGTGATATGGCAAAAATATTTTCACATTTTTTTCCCGGGCAGGATTACCATCCATGATCTTGGTACAATTGTTTATCAAGTTGTTTTTTATGACTGTTTTGCAAGTTACTGAATTGTACAACCAAAATAATTTTCCTTTTTTTAAAAAATACAACCCTATAAGGTAACAAAACCTAAAAGATACATATTCAGCATAATACATGTGGTTTTTTTTTTTTGGGGGTTAAACGTTTTTTTTTTTTTTTTTTTTTTTTTTGCTGTTGCCATCCAACGTGTGAAACTTGTCTTCGCGTCTTTTCTATATAACTTGGTGCCATGTCACTTGCATAAAATCCGAAAAAGTTCCATATAACTGATGTCGATTTCTTTTTAGGGACCGACTCCTTCACGTGGTCCATGTCACGGTGTTTTCAAATTGGGAATGTGTTACACGTTGTACATTGCATGTGTGAAAGGGAGAGAGGAGGAAATCTGAGGCTAGGGATGTCATGATACCAGAAATTTAGCAGTCTGTACCAGTAGAACTACTTGATTCTCGATACCCAATCCGATACCACGGTAAAAACAATCCTTTATTCCTTTATTAAACACATTTGAACACATAAAAAAGGCTTTTTCGTATATGAAAGTAACAACAGTACAGAACGGAATGCGGTATGCACTATGATTTACAGTATTTCTCAGAAGTATTTACAATTCTTGTGGATATTTTATCTTTTCATGGGACAGTGCTGGAGATAAGATACTCTGGTACAATGTAAAGTAGTCAGTGTACAGCTTGTATAACAGTGTAAATTTGCTGTTCCCTCAAAATAACTAAACACACAGCCATTAATGTCTAAACCGATAGCAACAAAAGTAAGTACAGCCCTAAGTGAAAATGTCCAAATTATGCCCAAAATGTCAATATTTATGTGGCCACCATTATTTTCCAGTACTGCCTAAACTCTCTTGGGCATGGAGTTCACTAGAGATTCACAGGATGCCGCTGGAATCCTCTTCCACTCCTCCATGTTGACATCACGGCGCGGGTTGATGTTGGAGACCTTGCGCTCCTCCACCTTCCGTTTGACGAAGCCCCACAGATTCCCAATAGGGTTTACGTCTGGAGACCTTTACCCTCAGTTTCTTTAGCAAAAGATATGCTTGTGAGATGGCAGACCACGCCATTGTAAACACTTTTAGAAACTTGTAAAAACTTTTAGCATGCTAATGAATCCCAGCTTTTCCACAGTATGTATGGGCACCATGTCTTTTGGAATATGCATCGCGACAGTGTTATCGCCTTCCATTGGGGCACAATCTTGTCATATGGCACACGGTTCGAAAACCTGTCAGGGACGGTTGCTTGCTTAACTTTGGATGTTGTGCTGGTGCTGCGGGTATTTTCATTTCGCTGGGTGCTGCACTTCTCCCACTCCGCTGTGTGCCTCTGCTTTAGGTGCTGGAATAAAATTGTCATGCTGCTTCCTTTTGGTTGCAAGTTTTTAAACAGACTTTGCAACGAGGACTTATTTGGTTTGTGTCCGAGGGCGCAAAACCGAACCATTTAATTGCCATGTTTGTGAATCTCGCAGCCACTGACTAGCATGTCCTCAGCATGGAAGTTCTTCGGTGTGAGTGAAGACGACGCAAAGCTTGCAATTTGTGATAATTGTGAACCAAAGTAACCCATGGGGAGCCACCACAAAAACATGGTGAAACATCGGCGGTAAGCTTTAAACTGATTAGTAAACATACTAGGTGATCATTGAAATTGCGAAGCTAGCTAAGGTCTTTTTCCTGTGACCAGAGTAAAAACGTTTTAGTGAAACTTTGACCCCCTGCGCTATGTCTCTACAGAATGAAGGTATGAAAAAGCCTGATCTTAAACTAGCTTACTAGCGATGTAAGAATTGTATTTGCGTAACATGCGATGTTGGTTTTAATATTACCATGCACCTATTTTTTTGAAGAGAATAGTACACTTCAGTTTCTATAAGGTTTGTAACCTATGGATTTTTTTATTTTTTTTTTACTCTCCTTAAAATGAAGAGAAAATTATCAATGTCGTGTTACCTGGTGAATATAAACATTCTGGAAAATAAGTAACTGACATTTTGTTTTATTTGCACTTGCTCTTGTTTGGTGAAGTAAAATATGTCAGATAAAGTTCATTTAAGTTCATTTTCAGTTAATTATTTGTACCTCCTTCCAGTCACAGAGCACTTTTATTTTGAGACTTAAGCGAGAGATGATCCTGTAACGGTTTGAGGATAATTACAAAGTTTAAGTTTCTTTTATGAAATTCAGAATCAGCGCAAATCGGTACTGGCAGATCACACTTGCAAGAAAAATCAGAAATCTGAATCGGCCAAGAAAATTGCAATCAATGCATCTCTAACAGGAAGCTCGAGGGAAGGTGTACTCAATGTTTTGCACAAATTGGGAAAAGGCGACACCTACTGTAAAGCAGG
>JABFEB020000025.1:127537-145287 GCA_019775895.2 Stomatorhinus ivindoensis | reverse complement strand
ACACACACACAAATACAGAAAAAAATCTACTTCATTAGCCTTTCTCAAGTCATCAATACCTATCAATGCCAACTGGGCTCCGGTCAATAGCCATTCTTCTGGGGGGAGAGAAATGATGAGTGGAGACACTGCGGTGGGGGAGGGGGTAGAGGGAGGAAATGGGCAAATGAAAATCCAAAGCAGCAGAGGGCTTCACATATCTGCAGCATTGGCAGTGGGAACCATATTATTGGCAGCATTCGGGTACGAATCCCAGAGACGGTCCTCTCTGTGGACCCCCCCGCACCTCACCTCCGCACGGCCACTTAAAAACCCCCCCCTGACTGGGGACACCAAACGTGTGGGAATTCGGGAGAAGCACCTAATCTGGTATAAAATTTTATTTTAAAAACAATCCAGCAGGGGAAGCATCGATTTAACGAGACATTTTTATCGCCTGTGTTCTTCTTTGATTCTGTCCAGCACAAAGATGAGAGAGAAGATCTGATTACTCTAAAAGACGAGGAAGGACAGCAGACTGCTTCACATTCATGCACATTGCAGTGTTTTCTCCTGATCTTCAGCCTGATGCTGCTTTGATCGACTCATTCTGTCCTTTTTTCTTATTGGAATTATTACTGAATAACAGTAGCCAGAAAAATCAGACTGACAGACATCAAAATAATTAAATTCAAACCAATTTTTATTATGGTGCACAGATACAAAAACATACAAATAAACTGAAAATCATTTATATTTCTTAATTAGAAGAAAAGGAAATAATCATAAACATGCCTGACTATCGAAACATATAAAGATTTTGTTCATGGCTATAACAAAATAACCAGAGAAAATAATTTCCATGATATTAATAACACAACACACATGAATCAGCATTACTGAATGGCAATATAATCTTGGATCACCCTTTCAAATTTAATTGCTTTCTTCCTCACAGAAAAAGATCATGCCCCCCCCCCCACTCCCCATTTTAAATATATAGGCCTACTGTTCAAATAACAAGCTAACAATTAGGATAGAGCTGTAAAGCATAAGGAAAACTATAAGAAATGTATAAGAAAATCTATAAGAAAAGAAACCACACCTTCTTCAGGAATATTTGTTTTCTTGATGATGGGTGCCTGTCTTTTGTATTTGTCAACATTGCCTTGAAATTAAGGACATCATTAAAAATAGTAATACAATAACATCAACAAAGATAAAAAATAAGAAATTTAAATTGCAATTTTAATTGTAAAATACACGTAATTTTATATTTCAAAATAGGATTTCGTGCTTAAATTAAAACAGAAATAAACATACAAAAATACATGCATTTTTTGTGTGTAAAAATATAAATGATTCAGTATTTCAGTATATTTACAAGTATAATTATTATAATCAATTGTTTAAAGCAGATTTATGGGAAGCACCACTTGACACAATAACGCGATTATTATGCTTGATTAATAGTTAATACATAATCATAATAAGGGAAAAATACCACTGTGTCAATCTGCAGTAAATAGTTATTCATCCCCATGAAATGGAAGTTAAACATCACAGTAATTAATACAAATATCATTTGCAAAGAAATGATACAATTCCATTTTAATTATTGTTAATTTTACACAGACCATCTGGAAGTTAGTGTACATTATAAAGTTTCTCCATGAAACTGCCGTTGAACATTATACTTTTGTGCCAATTACACGGTACGTGTCCATTTTATATCTGAAAGCATCCTGCTTTGTTCTGTTAAGACGGTTACCAAGGATTTTCTTTGTCTAATACTGACACCACTGTTTACTACTAACACGTTGCCATTTGCTAGTTTGTCTATCTCAACTTGAAATTAAACGTTCATGAAAAAAGTAAATACAAAACTGTTAATTTCATTTACAAACACAAAGATTTCCCAAAGATACCAACGTTTCGTTTTACTGCACAGTGGATTACATGTATAACTAATTGTTGATGTACACAATATCACTATTAACATTTTTTTAATTTACTGCAGATTTAGATACATATTTTGATAACATTTTATTTTTACTTCGTGTTTGTGTGATATTGAGTAATTCATGATACACACCATGCATTGCTGGTGTGATGTTTACTGAAACAAATATTTAAGCGTGTACTATAAGAACCGCCAATTAGGGATCCTATAGTTATGGGTTAAAAGGGTAAAATAAAGCCTCGATTTACTAGTATATTTTACTTGAAATGTTTATTTAGCTGCAGTCTTCACAGTGATCCAGTGAAGTTCTAAAGACCGGTATAATTTAGTCGAAGTCGAAATGCAATCGTGGCAACGAGTACGAACATGGCGGAGCGCAGCCCTAAATAGAACCCCCCCCCCCCCACTCACCCACCCCCTGACTCTCTCAAGTAGCGTTTGAGTGTTTGCTCCGTTTGAAAAATTGCTAAACTTAAACCCGTGAATTAACTGCTAAAACGCGCAAACGAAATGGAGAAAATGGCTTTATGCCTAGCAAATATAACGTTACAGTATAAATTTCAGCTGATTGACTGTCGCTGATATTGGAATGCAAACTGGGATGTAAGGCATTTACAACGTTTCCAGAACTGAATGTAGTTTTAAAAAGTGGGACACCTCGTATTTCTGCAAGAAACAAGGGCAGCCTATGTAAGCAATTGAAAGAAACTAAAATTTATAATTTCATCAATTGTAGAATAGGCGCTGTCAGTCTTTAAATTTCTTATAAAGTTATCACAACCGTGCACACAGTACTTTGGTTATACTACGACCAAGGTCCCTTGTCTCGACAGATATATTTAAGAGGCTGAACGTAACAGCGTATAATCAGAAAAATACGGCAAGTTATATGCATACTGTTAACTAAGCAAAAGGCAAGGCAAATTGAATGTTTTCTTATCAAAAAAGTCAGCAGTTCTTTTTTTATTCAATTGTGACTTTGGCCTATATCGCCTCGAAATATATCAGCACTCACTTCAGTGTCACTGAAAACACCGCCAACAATAGTAACATGAAAAACACAATTATGAGACACCTGGCGTGATTGCATAAGATTGCGTTTGCTATAAAAAAAAAACGGATGTCCCGCCCTCGTAATAGCTCGTCTCCATTGCAAGACCTCAAAACCCTCCAACCAAAGGCTGGACGTGCATAAGCCCTCCGTTTTGCCAGTGCGCTACGGATTGTTTGCGTTTAAGGCACTTACAGTCACATGTAAGTCAATGGACAGCGGAGTTGCATACCAAATGTCCGTGTGTATACACACAAAAAGCAGTAAGGCGATTCTCCTGCCTATGCTTTTTTCATCAACTCACCTTTTCCACTTGCGTATCAGATATACTTTTGAAAAACACTGGGCACAAGATATAAAGTAAATAAAAATCATTAATGGTTCGTTTCGTACTTGCGCCCAACTCCATGAAAATTTTATTCTTAAAACATTACCACCCAAATCTGCGTGCACCTGGAATCTGAACGTAGGAATACATGGAAAATGTTACATTTAATTAACAAGGGGTTGCCTTACGGTTATCTATTTCAATGTTTCTATACAATATAAGCTCAAAAGAAAAAAAACGTGTAATTAATAGATACACGTATCCATGGGTGTGTTTATGCATCTGGGAATAAACATTGAAGGATTGCGCAAGCACGTGCGTGTTCCAACAAACGGAAAACGACACTGCACTCCGTAAAATCATACAACTAATAACCAGCAACGAGAAAACAGTGACCTGGTGTACGAGAGTCATTGGGACATTCCCAGTTTGTGACTGCATGGGTTCAAAGCACGTGTGACATCAGTCAGCACAGTTTAATACGTGGTTACCGAAAACGAGTCTAACTCTCTCGACATTTCGGGACAAAAGCGATTATTTGTCTTGTGTTTCAGTGTCTTTCCTTCTTTCGAAAACCCCGCGTTTTCTATTAAAGTCCCCCGTCTTCGCACAATCCTTTCTCTTTCAAGTGTTTGCAAGTGTGTAAATATGTAAAACGCACCCTACCTTTATTTAGTGTAGTCGCCACTACATTGTGAATTGAATCATATTTCACACACCGCAGCCTATGCAAAGCTGCCCGATTGTCTGCGCTTGTTCCCGCGAGTGTTTCCTAAGTGTATGCGCCCGCTATTAAAGAATATAAAAGAAATGGTTACTTGTTTGGAACTGTAGCTTGCAGCTATTTCGGAGTGAATAAATTATTACGAACCTAGAAGACTGGAGAGGGGGAGAGAGAGAGACCGACCAAGAAGAGCGTACTTCCCCAATCTTTGTGTCCCATTGAATTCACGCCCTGCCTTACATCAAACGCTTTTTTGCCGACCAACTGCACAATCCAGTTCCCGCATGTCACTGGTGAGGGGGTAACCAAAGGCGGGTCCTTTCCAGTGGACAATACCATTATTTCAGCTCCCGTGGCTTGGAATGCCACATTTTACAGCCCATTGCTCTCCTCCAGACGTTGAGCGCTATCTGAGCACCACCTTCGATTCCTTCCATCTAGCCCATTTGGGGAAATATAGTTAATACTACCAATGGCATAAAGAATATTACGATAAATGTTAAGGCTTCGAACATCAGGTTAAACGCACCGACATTATTATAGTAATAATAATAATTATTATTATTATCAGGTTATTATGCTTTTTTTATTCGCAATGGTGGCATTTCATTTAGTTAACACAAATCCTCATGCCACACCCAGTTACTTCAGGGGGTTAACTCCAAAAGCGTTGGACACCAGCATAACCAGAAAACGGATGTTGTAGAATGTATCTACTACAAGTCACGTGTTGTCACCGGAGTTTCCATGTGTCGTTCCCATAATGCTTAAGCTGCGAGTGTTCAGCCGTCCTATAGCCTTATCGTGAAGTGGCCTGTTTTGACTGTATGGTTTGGCTGCTAAACTGCTTTGGTACAAAGACAACCACAATCTTTGACCTATACCAAAAATCCCAAACTGAAAATAAAAATGATGCTTGTAATATTGCTTCACACTTTACGAAACTTCAATTTTTCTTGCCACCTAGGCTACATCCGATTTAAACCTTAAATAGTGATTTATTAATGTTTTGTCCGAAGTATCCTCATAAGAAAATTCTTTGCCAATTTATTGTAAAACGTTTAATTGATGCAATCTCAGTGTAGTGAATAATTATCAGATACAATGACTTTGGCCTAGACCTGTTAAAATTATGTTTTTTACCTTTAAAGTGATTATATAAATAAGCTACAACAATGATTTAATATTAATTCAACAGTGATTTAATATTCAGTCTAAAGGAAATCAAGGAAATTGGTTATTGTTTGAGAGGAGAAGCAGAATATAAAATAAATGTTATTTCAGTGTCACTTCCGTTTTCATTCTTTTCATCGTTAGAAAAATATTTACAAATAAAATGTTCTAAAATGTTTATTACAATTAAATACAATAGGCAACACTTCATACAACACACACACAAACTCACACACACATATATAAAGTTGCTGCCTCATTTCACCGATGAACTTTCAAATTTTCTCTGATTTGCGTAAGGATTCAAGGTGGGGGAATCACAAACTATATTATAAAGAAGCATGTTGATAAATTATCGTATGTGTTAAACTTACTGTAAATGTACCTGTAGATCGTTTAATATAACTGTACATAGCCTATAAATATTAGCTGTTTTCTTTCAAGATAATCTATCGCTCATATATAAGGTTGACAGGGAGACAGCAGAAAATGTAGTAAGTGAAAATATAGTGGCATTCCGAAACAGAAGCGTGACAAGGGATTTGTGAATGGAAGACAGTAATTGTATATTCATTGTTGAAATAAATATATTCTATGACACTTTTGTTACATGACCAATCATGGAACAGATAAATTGATTAAATATCCCGAAATTCAACCAATAGCATGTCATGTGGCAGAGACTAGCGCAAGAAGCAGCCAATAGAAAAAAAGCATGCAAATAAGGAATTTGCTACAGCAGGATCTGAATGTCAACTAGTCAAAGATGGAGTCTGGAGCCGAGAGGCCGTGAGGCTGGCCGTGGACGATTGGCTTTTTTTTTCTCGTGGATCAGCTAGATGAAACCCTGCGGTCGCTGTTAGATAAGACGGAGTAAAACCCGAGGAAGGCGAGGAAACGAATTTTCAGTGGTTTACGAGACGCGTTTCCCGTATCTTTTGATCAACTTTCCCCCCCTTTGCCTTGCGGATTGTCGCTCTCTTGGCTAGGTACCATTCATGAAATTTGGGGGTCCTCGCTCTGTTTGTGAGTAGCATCCGGGTGATTGAGCGGAAATGGCGGGAGCTCAGGGCGAAAGGGGGAAGTTGGGGTGGAGAGGGATGGGAGGTAACGGGGGTCATTTAAATGGATTAGGTGTGCGGGCTGGTATTGCGCGTTGCATGTGCCTGTCTTATGCAAAGCAGAAAGCGTGATTTTTTTTCTCAAGAATGGGCAGCCGGATTGAGATGGCACCCCACCCCTCCTAGGGAGGATTAAACGTCCCGTTTGCGTGAATATTTCTCTCCTTTTTTCCATGCGTTGTTCTGCGTAGAGCGACTGATGTGAATTTGACAGTGATTTGTATTAATTCGTTTGTCAGGCAGATGGGAACCCCGGCTACTTTAAAAAGGTACGATTTAATTATTTCCAAAGTGTTGTTTGAAAAAGCATCGTTTGCTGAGCAGCTAGTTACGCTGGAAGCGCGATTTACCTTCTTGCAGTACGAGCCATGGTGTTTAGCAATCTTTTATTGTGTGTTGTGTTGTCGGAACGACTATGCCAGTGTTTGTACTGTAGAGGTGATTTGATTTTATAGCATTATCTTATCCGTGCAATCAATCAGTCATATATTTATTTATTTTTATAAATGCATAGTATACGTCTGTCTGTAATTTTAATGACCATACCTTAAATTGGCTGTATTAATGGCAATATGCGAAAGCAGAACTGTTAGGCCCAGTATTTAGAATGCAAATTAATGGTCTGCCTTGTGGGAATATTTAATACCTGATGCCAAACGTTTTTTTAATTGCCATTATTCCCGAACATTTCGTCTCTAGTGCAAACATGGGGAAAAGAAGACCGGTCTGCATATTCTCGGGTCCAGCGTTTTGATGTAATGCAGTAGCCAAATGTTTCAGTATGCTGTATCTTTGTATCTGTTTGTGTCAGGAGGGTCTTTAATTTTGGTAGAAGTGGGGCAAGAATATTAGCTAAATGTATATATTTTTAGGAGCTCCAAGCATGCATTACGGTATACGTGCAAATGCAGTTAATTTTCAGTCGAACATTTATTGGTTTTCGTTACATTGGTCCATTCCTGACTTGAGTCTAATACTTAACAGTGGAAATAACAAGCACCTATGAGCCCCCGCCCATGAGGTGTCAAATTGCCCTTTTGGTAAAAGGAGTAAGAATAGTGTATGTTAAATTATGGCGTCTGGCGTTGCATAGCGGAATGTGCACTTTGTCCCATTTATTTCCGGGTTTTTTTCAGGATTTGATTTTCTACCTTAATTATACCGCAGGAACATTTCTCATCTGTTTCGTGAAATTCTTTCGGTTTATCTTTTTAAAGAAAATTGTAAGCATTTTTTTCAAATGAAGTCATTTCGGGCTCGTCTGAAACGAACGCCTCTTTATTATACACATTAACTTAAAACGTACTCACTGTGCACAGAGTTTCTTGGAATTTGTATATTCGAGTTATCTTAATTCAGATGCGTATTTAAACGTTTTAATGTCGTGCATTAAACGAAGGACATATTTGGGAAGTTCAAGAAAGTTAAGAATTGCCAAAATGTTTTTTTAAATACGTACTAATAATAAAACACGCTAAAATCAAAGAGCTGTAATTATCTCCACATGTGCTTATAACTGCTATATATAAATTATAAAATGTTTTTTTGTAAAAGAATAGGTAAGGTATGTCTGTGGCCTTATGGTTATGGTCTTGCTGTTTTTTGAAGTACAAATTTAGATAATAGTATTTTGACTGGGACCTGCAGGAAAGGGTTTGTTCTTTTCACCGCTAAAGCGTAGATTTGACCAAACCAAGCTTATGATGTAAAGTCGGTCTGTGGATTTTTCTGTAGAGACGTGGAGAAGTGCCTGGCTTCACTGATGTTGTTGTCCAAAGCCCTTTTTCTGTTGTACTACTGGAAATTTAAAATGAGCAGTGCAATATTAAAAGGGCATTGGCTGACAGATTCATAACACACCATAGCCCTGACTGCCCTTACTTTGAACTGCATCCTTTGTACTTAAAACAATTATATTGAAGTGTACAGAGGTATGCAGGTTTAAAAAATCTTAGCTTCTTGTATGTATGGCTGGGATTTGCCATAGTAATTTTAAATTGTGGGCACTGACAATTCAGCATTTAACCCAAAGGTGAAACTGTGCATCATCCTTGACACAAATTAATAAGATTATGCAAGTACTAAACAAAAAACTTACTTATTTTTTTTTGTTCCGTAGATTTAAATGGTGTAAAGGGGGCTCGGAATTGTAATATATTGTGTAAAAAGGTATCTTTTTAAATTGCTACACACAGTAGTGTTAAAATACAACTTAAATATTTGCCTCTTTCAAAGCATGTTTTTAAGAACCAGTTATGATTGTTTTGCAAACAATGTGTTTTTATCAGATGGAAGGACCCGATGTCCACATTGGGAAGGTGCCCACTGTAGTGCCTGTCAGAATGAAGGACGGGGGAGGAAAGATGCCGTCCCTCCTCATGTGCCGAGTGTGACTGCTGGCTCCCTAGCTGAGTGGTGTAACGTGCGGAGTCACACCTGGAGCCTAGTGTGTCAACTGCACAGTTTTGCTTAAACACAGCTACGCATCAATAATGTGCTACACCCATTCGTACAAGTCTATATCTATTGTATTGTGCAAGGGGTGGTGTCGCTTTAGTGGTGATTTTTATTTTTATTTTTTTCTGATGCTGTGAAATGGTTCTGGTGGCTTTATGTTGTGAGAAGGCAGAGATTTAGCCCGCTCTTTTTTGCTCTCCTTTTGGCAGGATATCGCCTGATCCCTTCATTTTCTGATTCCTGTGTACCTGTCTTACAAAAACACCTCCTCCCCCAGTTATGTCAGTCCAGAAACTGCTGTAGCTGCACCGTACGTCTGCTTTATTTGTATATTTTTGTCGTACAAGCGGAGGTCAGTTGCTCTGACGACGTTGCACTACTGTCCCACCGTTGAAGCAGTGCAACAGTATTGTCATAGCATTCGCCCTCTGTGCTCTCACCCCACGAGAATGCAGGAGGATAAGGGTGAATGAGAAATCCTGTTTTTCTTTTTTTTTTGTGGGGGGGGTGGGGGGGGTGGGTTGTGGTCACTTGGAGCAAATGGCTGACTACATGTGTAAACAGTCACTGGGCCGGAGTGGTTGGGGATGTTTCTGAAGGCAGCATTGAGTGTTTGTGTAAAGTTTGTGTAAATGGCGACCGTCACTGAACACCAGAGGATGTGTGCATGTGACCGCTGCCTCTTTGTTTTCCTTTAGGCTGAGCCTGATTGGCTGGTCCCATATCTCCATTTACTGTGAGCTTCCCTAACACTGTGTGTATGTCTGTGTTTCTCCATCAAAGCCATGTTTTATGTGAATAAGGGGGGGGGGGATCATTTTCTCTTTTACTTGTTTTTATATGCTGAAATATGTAGGTATTTGTTTGCAACTCCTATTTTTAAATGGGTTTATGATTGTCTTGTAAATGTGCTGCAGTGGGGAAATTATCACGAGAAATACTATGAAGGGATTTCTGACTTTTATTTCCCCTGATGTAATATTACAGGCAGCTCAGTATATTTCCTCGTATCATAAGCAGAAGGTTATGATTTGTGTACATCTCGTTTTGAAGTGTTTGAGGAGAAATTTGAACACATTTGCTCATGATACCAAATCCCCCACAAATTAAAGATGGAAAATTCAAGAGTTTTTACTCCTAGAATTCTGAAGGTTCCGGAATAACAAGGAGAACAGCTTTCATATATAAATACATAAATCACTGGAGAATGTTTTTTTTTTTTTGTGCCAATAATGGAAAAAGTGTTGGTTTTTAAAAAAGCAGTAATATATTAACAAACCTTTTTTATATGTATATTTCCTTGAATTAATTTTCATTGATTTTTTTCTTGGTCCAAAGAAATGTGTATTTAGGTTAATAGGCAGTAAATGTTAATGTTCATAATGGTCTTTCATAGTTGTGTGGTGTGTGGACTGCAGTGGAAGTGTCAGCAGTGTGTCGTCCTGGGAGCGGTGTGTGATCTGTCAGTGCGTGCAGCATGTCGTCTCAGAGAGCGACTAGAAAGACTGTATGCAACCGTGGCAACGGAAGGACAGAACTAATGTTTTAGGGAACGGGGGCCAGAGGAGCCTGTGAGGAGTGTGAGGGAGAGCGAGGGAGAGCGTCTGGCTGGTAGCAGGTCGTGGGGGGAGGGGGCTTATTTTTGTGGAATGTGAGGAAGGCAGGACCTCCACCGTGAGATGGGGAGGGGAGAAGGGGGGGGTTCAATCCATCCTTGGTCACTGAGCTGTTCAAAGACACCCTGCAAACGCCGTCATGTTTCTGCTGCAGAGGTGTGTGTGTGTGTCTGTCAGCGGCATTCTAGTGAATCTGTGGGTCACTCTCCCTCCTCTCGCTAAATTAAGCCCGACGTGACAGAGTATTCTCCACACTTCATGTCCTCGGAGCAAAATCCGGTCCTGATTGAAGGAACCGAACGTCAGGTTGACGGAACGTCTCTGGCCTTCCGGAGATTTCCAGCTCGGTTTCCTGAGTGCACACTGGAGTTCGAGTGTGACGTGGAGCTAAAGGACGCAGTGTGGAGCCGACTCAGGCTCTTCATAACGGCACACTTTATTTCCTCCATGATGGCACCTTCTCACCCCCATTCCCAGTAGGAATATTGACAATATACAGAGTAACAACATTGTTACTGTTTTTGTCGTCGCCCCCCCCCCCCCAACACAATACGTGAGGAAGCCTTAAAAATCAAGCTAACATTGCTAATTAGTGTCATATGAGCATAAAAAGAAACTGGAGGGGTGTGTGGGGATGTTAGATGGGAAACTGAAGGTGGGGGAAGCAGGAGCGCCCTTGCATGCAGGAAGGATGATCCGCGGAGATGGCAACAGACGTGTTGCAGCTTGCTAGGATTTCTCTGTTGAAAATACCATACTGTGCAGAACTGGAGAGTGTGCACCTAGCCTAGCCAGGGCTAACATGTCATAATCGCATGACATGGTAATGCGGCCGATCACTGCTCATGGGGCTGGTTGAACTGGGCGCTTTTAGGTGTTTGAAGACTTTGCTGTAGTCTCTTTCATTCTTGGATATCAGTCCCAACTTTGCTCTGAGAGTCATTTACTTATGGCTGAAGTGCACTTTTGGTTTGTATTGAAAAAATTGTGCCCAAATTTTGTGTGTGAAATTGTGAAATGCACCATTTATGACCTACCCTAGTTGCGTAGCCTCTTTTATTCCTTGGAATTGTTTAAGCTCACGTATGAGATTATGGTGAAACATCCTAATCTTGGAAATTGTTTAAGCTCACTTATGAAATCATGGTGAAACATCGTAACCTTGGAATTGTTGGTCATTGTTTAAGTGATACCATTTAACGAGTTTTAGTTTATTTACGAAGAGAGAATTTGCAGATTATAAACACCATACAGGAGATATTTGAGTATTATACAAACTGTACCATCTAGAGTTAGTTTAAATGTTTATGCAGAAAATAAAAATCACACCTTAATGCGCTAATAGCGTGAAGTTATATCAGAGGTTACTATAGATACCCCGATCTTGATGAGTCTGTTAAGTACAACTAAACAAATTGAAATATGTAAAACAATATAAATTACTAGGTCACTACAGATAATTTTCATTTCCCTGTGCAAAGAAACAGCAAGAAAATTATTTTGGAGGGGTTGTTCTGAAATCTTAATTTTAAAACAATTTCTTGGTCGTATTGGTTGCCTACTTTCCTCCGTGGACCTGACCGGTCCATGCTGGTTTTCATAAAGTTCTGTTTGTTTGTTTTTTTTTTTTAGATTTGTGCAACACTGAAGTTTTCCCAAATGAATAGGTGGGAATTTTGCAATAGTTTTAGTATAGGGAAGTTGCAAGATTGAAATTTGGAAAACGTAAAAATATGTAAAAAGCTGCAATTAAAAGGGGTCTATTGTGCTCATCAGATTGGATGCTCATAATTAATTTGGAAGGAATTTAACATTGCTTCAAAATTTATTGTCATGATTTAGTGTAAATGAATTGATGCTTGAATTGTATTTGTTCAACAATTTTGAATTAATCAAATTTCTGTTAAATTTATTTGTAATTTGAGGCTAATCAAAAACATTTCCGTAACATTTACAAGTGTTAGTATGCTTTCACAAGCACAAAATGTTTCAAATTAATTGAACTGTAGATTATTTTTATCCACAATGTTTCATTTGCGACAGACTCAAGCACACAATACAATGTAATCTTTTCCATTAAGTTAAACATTTTACCTGCTTACTTTTATCCTTCCATCTGAGCAGAAGACCTAAGTAAATGTTATTACTGTTACATGGCCTTCTTCTTTTATCCGTCCCTCTAACAATATGTTTACAGTTTTTTTTTTTTTTGTTTAAATAAATTCAGTGTAGCTCTCTAACTCATGTAATTTTTTTTGTCCTCTTGAAGATTAAGCTAGTGGTTCCTGATTGGATCAGCGTGTATTCTGAATGTGTATTTCTGTGAGCGTATCGCGCATTTATGGCGTGCCGAAATGAGCAGCGGGTCGCCCCCGGGGATGCCAGGTAACGTGCGGTAGCGGCAGCGGCCGAGCCGCAGGGCAGCAGCCCTGGTCCTGGGCCCAGTGTCGCGACACGGCGAGCAGCCTGCAGTTTGGCTGGAAGAGGTTGGAAACCATGCAAGTATGTATCTCCCTGCCGTGCATGTGTGAAAGAGAAGGACGGACCTACGGTTCAGGAGTCTGGGTACCGCTTTCAAAGTCCATGTTGCCTTACTGGTGAGACCCTATCAATATTGCCTCTGCTTGTCTTTATCTATAAGTAGTGCAATATTGCTTATAGGGTCTTTTCTTTCAGGAATTCTCTTCTGCATCTTACAGAAATCTTACAGAAAACCACAGCAGCCATTATTGTTTATTTGTTTTTTGTTTTTTTTAAATGGGCAGCTTTGATGGGTGTGTGGCTGTGTAGCTCCCATCTGATGGCGACTTCTTACAGTTTGCTATTAAATATCACTGTGCCAGACGTGAAGCTGAGCTGGGGAGGTTGATGCAAACATCCGAGCAGGAATCGGTGCCTTGGAATGCAACAACCTGTCCGCTTGAGATTAATGGAGAGCTGGGTGGTATTACGATGAGTAATGGGGGGGGGGGGTGTGTGTGTGTGTGTGTGTGTGAGTGAGAGATATAGACATTTGTTTTAATTAGCCATTCTTTTAAGTCCCCTTAAAGTCATGTTCAAAATATCCACACAAGGAGGTGACCAGTTTACTAATTTGCCAATGTTTAACAGTCACCCGTTATCATAAATAGCCAGAAACGACATCAACAGCCCTGGGCATTTGTAAGCTTAGCTCTGAGATCTCACGCTTGTGGTCTATGGTACAAAAAGTTCTGTATGTTTTGATGTGTAGGGCGGGATATCACATGGTGCCGGAGAAGGTAAGACTTGTCCAACTTAAACAAATGTATAATTAATTATTTTAAATTGTTACATTGAACCATTGCTCCAGGTGTTTCAGGAGGTATGGCAGGGCTTTGTCTTGCCAAGCTACGTGTTTTCTGCTAACTTTTACTCTTTCCCTGTTGCACTACTGTGGGAACCGTCGCTAGCAGTGCAATAATGAAAGGGCATTGGTTAGCTCGACAGCGCCACCACCGGTGAGACGCGTCGGGATCTGTCCAGCAACCTCACGGGTGTTTCTGCATCATGGAAGCGTCAAAATTCTACAGATGACCTAGTGCTTGTAATTACTTTCTAAGGTCAATAAAAACGGGCTTTCATTCTGTTATTTGTATGTAGGTATAAATAATGTTACGCATACAAAGTACGTTGTATTTATAGAGTTGTTACCGCTAACGACAATAAGAAATAGATTACTTCCTACATTACAGTACAACTGAGTGGTTTTAATTTTCTTGAAAAATGGCTTTAATGAAAAAATCTACGAGTGAAGGCATAAATAAGCTTATTTCATGGGGCATTATGCACTTTGTTACGGTTGTAATGCCTTTCCCGTGTACTGTCAACGATCCTAAAATAGTTCGCCACCAGCTGGACACAAGCGGATGCGATTAAACATACTGGCATCGTGTAACAGCTGTCTGTCTTTAGGGAATGGCCGTCTCATTTTAAGGGAATCAGCGTTTATATTCCATAGAAATGTGTGCTTTACTTACATTGGGTCTTCTGTGACAGAGTATAAGGGGCACGAATGAGAAATTTATTGTGAATTACGGTTTAAAATGCTTCATGCGAGTAGCCTCCTGTTTTTAAAATGAGTAAAATATTTTGCGTGCAGTAAATGAACGGCACGTTTTTTGGTATTCGTCGATTTTTACTATATGTAAATATCTATTTTTAAAACTGACTTTTACTCCATCACAAACCACAAAAGTACTGAGGCAAATTCTGCTGACCATTATGTAATCCCACTCGTATCAGACCATCTAAATATTATTGGCGAACTTACGGAATCTCCATTAACAAAACTGCATAGACGTGTCTAGGGTGTTCCCCCCCGAATAGCTTCAAACAGACCACACTGCGGACACAGACCATACTGCGGAAAATGAATTTATACTAGATGCTGACCTGCAACACAAACAATGTATTGTTTGTACATATTGTGCGTCCATTAAATACCTTTATGTAAAGAAAAACCGGTCGAATAATGGTCTAATTGGTATGTTTCATATTAAATGAGGCTATTGGGTGAACTGGAATTAAACGTTTATTTTAAATAAAGGCTTCATTGTTAACCATTATTGTGGTTTCGGGTTTGTGTTGTAATTTAAATGTTAGGTGTTAAGTTGAGCATTTGGTTGATTTACATACAAATTTTGCTTCGAGAATTTTGCTTTGTTCGCTGTTCATTGTTTTGCAATTAATTTAAGATGTTTTAAGTGCTTAGCAGCGTGCCTAATCCTGTGAATGATACGGAATATCCAAAGGCAAGTGCTTTCTATTGTATTCCCGTCATGCAGTAATAATGTATTATAGTCAAAATCCAAAACGGCACGAATTAATGGAGCTGAAAGATGGAAATCTCATTTACGCGATCTATAACTAAGCTTTTGTTATATATGACTTTTACTGACAAGCCTCCGATTTCTATATTGGTTAAAACGCTTGCTTGTGTGTACTTTAATAATAACCCGTCAGCCTACTTTGCGTAACTTCACAAAAAAATCACATTAGGATATAGGCTACAACCGAAACGGCAAAATGTATAGATGTCAAATGAACATCTCTCGTTTCACGCTGGTACATAATTGACCGTGCATCATCTTTTGCTTTATTATGATCCTATTATATATCATTTATTATTATGCATTGACTTCGTTAATGTGCTTAAGACTGATTAAATGCTGTGTGATTGACTCCCGAAAATGTCTACAATTAAGTGTCGTTCCCATCTCATGCTAAGTTGCTAGATTTTTATGTTTGTCCAAAGTTAAAGAACTGTTATACTTACACTGATTTATATATAAAAATAACCTTTTATAGACATTTTTTAATCGGCAGATTCTTTTGTTTTGCTATGTTTTAAATATAAAATCTGTTTCAAGAAAAATGTCGAGCCGCTTATTTCGAGAAATATCAATGAAGTAGATTTTATCTGCAAGGTAAAAAATAATCTTTATAGAGTCTGTATACATCTTTTGCACAGGCGTGTTTATAAGGCGACTTGGTACAGCGTTTGGAAATGTTTCCAGTCAACGGTGGTTTCTGCTTAATGGAAAGTTGTGTTTTGATGCCACCTTCCGGACAGAAGACACAACCCCCCCTCTTTTAACTACGGCTTTCGTTGTTGTAAAAAACCTCCTACCATAATGACCCTGAAATAACATAGGCTACTTGCCTGTATTAATTACAAGGCAAACTGAATATTGAAGCGATTAATAATTATGACATTTATATATTCCGTAAACTAGTATTTAATTTTGTACCGACCTTTTTTCGACGGATAAGAAATTGGCTTGTGGATAGTCTAACAGAGATGGTGTGTGTGTTGTTTAAATGTTTTTTAATAAATGTAAGCCTAATCAAACGACCAAAAATAAGAATTCGTATTTCAGGTAGCTAGTTATTACCCTAAACACTATCTCGTTTTTAACTGTAAGCAAATATTTACACACAATTCTAGAAATTTAAATGATACCTACTCTTTTTTTTGGCCAAAAAATAAAGTAAAAATGCAAATAACCGTTCGTGTCTTCGGCTTTTTCATGTAAACTATAACAAACAAGAGACATAAATTTTATGCGCTTTATACTGCAGAATCGTATGGTGCACGCGATGTTTTCACTAACGCAAATGCGACCACGCTAAACAGGTATTTGGCTATGCGTTATTTCATATAATACTTTAACCTTAATGTCGAGGTTACTACTTTGCAGTTCCACTGCATAAAAGGTGAAATATTTTTAAATATGTATATTTTCAGTTAAAATTTTTGTACCGGGTCTCCTTAAGAGTAACTATAAAATGAAACCGAAGCGGATCATATTCGTTTTAATGTAAATCGGAGAGCATACCGATTTGAACAGGAAGTCTCTGTCCTGACTTTGGACATCCACGGGATACGTTGGTTTTTATTTTATCCATACCTTTAATACATTAGCCTTTATTAGGCTACGACGGATCAACGACACTACAGATAGCTGTCACAAATCACAATGATATTTTATACAAGTAAAAAATAATACTTTGCAGTCTCTCCCAGTTTACTTTTGCGCTCCTCGAACGATAGGCTCGTGCTCAGAATTTGTTCGTCTCATATTAGCTGTTGAGTTTCCGAATTATTTAGGGGCTGGAAATGACTCGTTAATCTAGATGATGGGATGCAAGATGGTAAGTCATAAATAAAAGACGGTGGAAAGCTGAGTAGAAATCAAACGGAGTGGGGAAAATGCTAATATGCGCCAGATGATTCTGAAACTTTCATCTCAAGCACTTGTTCAGTGGTGGGTTGAGAGAAGCTTTAAGTCTCTCCTAGGAAATGCATGGCAGGGGAGAGTTTCGGTGGGATGCCAGTCCATCACAGGACACACCCTCCAACACACGCGCTGTGAGCAATTTAAGGGTGCCATAGCACGCCTGTGCACGTGTTTGGAACTGCAAAGGAGCAAAGCCAGGATTATGATTTGCGAGTAAACTACAACCCCGTTTCCAAAAAAGTTGGGACGCTGTGTAAAATGTAATTAAAAACAGAATGCAATGATTTGCAAATGACATAAACCAATATTTAACTGAAAACAGAACAGACAACATATCAAATGTTGAAACTAAGAAATTTTATTGGTTTATTACTAAGGTACGCTTGTATTTGATGCCAGCAACACATTTCTAAAGGTGGGAGGGGGCAACAAAAGACTGGAAAAGTTGTCTGGTGCTAAAGCGAAACACCTGGTTGAACATCTCACAGCTAATTAGGTTCATTAGCAACAGGTCAGTAAGATGATGGGGTATAAAAAGAGCCTCCCAGAGAGTTTCTGTGCAGTGAAGATGGGGAGA
>JABFEB020000025.1:110111-127172 GCA_019775895.2 Stomatorhinus ivindoensis | reverse complement strand
AGGAACACTTCCGAAAACCACTGTCTGTGAAAACAGTCTGTCGCTGCATCTACAAATGCAGGAGGAAACTCTACCCTGCAAAGAAGAAACCAGATCCATACATGATCGAGAAATGGCAGTGACTTCTCTGGGCCCGAGCTCATTTAAGTTGGACTGAGGCAAAATGGAAACTGTCCTGTGGTCTGACAAATCAAAAAAGCAAATTTGTTTTGAAAATCATGGACGCCACATCCTTCAGGCCAAAGAGGATGGGGACCGTCTAGCTTATTAGCGGACGGTTCGAAAGCCAGCATCCGTGATGGTGTGGGGGTGCATTAGTGCCCATGGCTTGGGTAGGTTGCACATCTGGGGAGGCACCATTTATGCTGAAGGATATTTACAGGTTTTGGAGCAACATGTGCTGCCATCCAGACGACGTCTTTTCCATAAGAGGCCTTGCACATTTCAGTGAGACAATGCCAACATGCATTCTGTGCATATTACAGCAGCATGGCTCTAGAGTAGAAGAGTCTGGGTGCTAGACTGGCCTGCCTGCAGTCCAGACCTGTCGCCCACTGAAAACATTTGATGTAACATACAACAAAAAATACAACAATGGAGACCCTGAACTGTTGAGTAGCTGAAATCCTATATCAGGCAAGAATGGGACAAAAAGTCACTTTCAAGACACCAGCAAATGGTCTCCTCAGTTCCCAGACATTTACAGAATGTTGTTAAAAGAGGTGATGCAACACAGCAATAAACATACCCTGTCCCACATTTTGACATACTGCTGGCATAAAATTCAAAGTGTGCATATATTTGTCATAAAACAATAAAATTTCTCAGACATTTGACAAATTGTCTTTGTTCTATTTTCAATTAAATATGGGTTCAATGATCTGTAAATCATTGCATTCTGCTTTTATTTACATTTCACACATCATGTAACTTTTTTGGAAACAGTGTTGTAAAAGAGGGGGATTTTGTTAGCTAAATCAGGTTAGTAAAGTCTTATTTAGAGATGAGCAGGAAGCTAAGAGCAGGTACATGGAAACGTAGTTTTAGAATCCATAAAAGTAGGAAACTTATTGCTAAAACTTGTTTCTGAGACCCGTTTATATAAGGCACTGCTACTGGCCTTCTATGGGGGACTAGGGGCATCACAAGAACAGGAGAAATGAATCAAAGCTGTCTAATTCATAACCTCTATTGGAACAGCAGTGACAACTCAAAACACTTCCCCGCATTATCTCACTTGTACCAGGTGCAGGAGACCCCAAACTCTCTTAACAAAATGAATGTATATATTTCACCAGCCTTGAAACCAAAGGGGACACTCAAACAGAATAAATAAGCATTTATAGCTAGGTGAAGACAAAACACAAGGAAAATCAAGGATGGTACGTTCTGGTCTTCGTATACCACGGGAGCTGCAGTGGTTCTTATTCCATTTACACGGAAACCAGAATTTATGAAATATTTCAGCCCCACTTATGGCACCTCTGTGTAACCATGCCCAGACTGTACATAAAGATATTGACCTACCTTTAATAACACCTTGGGGGTGTATGGTTCTTTTTTAGGAAATTGCTTTTTTCATGAATCAAAAAAACAATGCACTGCCAAACCTGGGGTGGGGGAGGGGTGGACAGTTCAAAGATCAACTTTACACACAATTTTTCAAAATCTAAATTACAATTTCTCCTTAAAATACTCTGGAATTTTTCCCTTCAGTATTCACAAGTGAGAGAATGGTAGCTGCAGAGGTTTTGGAACCAGAGCGGAAAAAATCTTTAATTTTCTACAGAGTTCTTTCCAGGGCAAAGAATCAAGGTGAGGAGAAGATTATGTAGAGAAGCGAATGGACGCTAAAGCTCATCGTGATGGCCAAGGTCTGCACTCGTCTTGATGAACACGCCCTCCATGGTCTTCCAGTAATTGTGGTGGTTGGCGTGTGGCATGCCGTGCACCTCCCGCTGCCCGCGGATGGGGTGGTTGTACTGTTCCCCAGTGACGCTGAGGAAGACCTCGGTACCCTTGTGCTTGAAGCGCACGGCCTCATCTCGCTCCCAGTATGTCTCACTGCACTGCACGGCCCACACGTCCAGGTCGTCGCCCTCACCGTTCTCCCCGAAAGCACTCACCTCCTGGGGGTGGAATGGATCATGGTACGTCAGCAAAACTGAAACCAGACACAGGCCTGAGGAACACTCAGCAGCGCCCCCTTTCCCTCCTGGCCATATAGGCTGCTGCTTACAGAATACACAGTGGTTTCCAGCAGGCCGGTTAACATCAACCAGTCAAATGTTACTACTAGTGATGAACCATTTGCTATATTTTTTGACCCCACTAGATGGTGCTCTTGGTTTACATTGGGGTATGCTTTGTGCCCTTTTTTGAGTAGAGAAAATCTAGTGGGGTCAAAAAAGATAGCAAATGGTTCATGAAGTGTCATTTTGTCCATCACTAGTCAATACTAAAGACTGGCAGCTTTCATTTTGGTTCAGGGTGAACTGAACCATTTTATGTTTAAGACTACACAAGGTCAACCTATAATCAGCCAATAAAACTGACCAGCCTCAAAGCTTCACCATTTCACCTAATGCAAGCAAAACAGGCAGACTACATATTTAGCTCTCATATAGATATCTACAGATGTCTGCCTCAGCTCTCTGCCAGTCACATGCCAAGTCTTCAAGGGTTCGTTTCAGGGACTGACATGTCTATTATTGGGCATGTCACGCAGCGCCACATCAGAACAGGAATAAAGAGTAGATTCTAGCATCAACAAAAAAAAAAGAGGCACGTTGCCTGGCAACACCCATACCTGGTTGCCGGACAACGGAGAAACGAAATGATGAGAGTGGAGATTGCGGCCTGTGTTCATGTGAGTGATGCGAATGGCTTGGCCGCACTTGATTGGTGCGCCCCTCTCACATGGTGTGTTGGGCTTTCCCCGGATCCGCCAATAGCTGTTGGCATCATCTGAGCTCTCCACCCCTGTTACCGACTGCTGTCCACTACCTGCAGAAAGGAGAATAATACTAAATCAACTGCTGATATATGAAACCTTGGGGTTATTGTGATCCACCAGAATCTAACAGGGCCCTAGCAGTACAACAATAATACTTTTAGTACTTAATTAGCTGGAAAATAAAAAGTCCATGAACATTACTGGAACTCTGGCTCCAATGTCCCCACCATCCAAAAACAGACATCCACCATCCAACCTGCTGTCTTGCAAGCAAAAATGCAATGTTTAAATGCAAAGTAGTTCTTATTTTGTTCAACATACAAAAGTAAAGTACTAAGAAAGTTTCCCAAGAGGAATATGCCTATGTAAAGAAATTCACTGTTTAGTAGCTGACTTGGTACAAGCCTGGTGTTTAATAACACAGACTAACGACGTGAAGGTTGCCCATTCAAATCCCAGAAAAGGCCCTGCGGTGATACTCTTTAGCAGATGTAGCCTACTTACACGAAATCACTCACATAAAAATATAAATGCCAGATATATACAGTACATGAATGATGTCTGATAATAGCGTCAGATGAACTACTAAAAGCACATGTCAAAAGGCGGTCTGAAGTTTAAAATCAACCTCTCGATTTTTACTCGTTGATTGAAAAACTAACGCGAGGTGCCTCCTTGCTTGTCCCGCCCCCCCACTTCCTCATCGACACTTTCACCCTTCGGATGCCGCCTGGGAGGCTGCAGGTCCTTTCTGGGGGACATATATGAGGGACCTACATGAGGGTATGATGTGTGGAATGAATAAGAAACGAGCCTGCACCTTAATCGCTCACTTTAATGAACGATTTGGCGGAGGTTACTTCATACATGTTCAACTTGAGAAAAGACAACAAAGTGACAGCTGAAATTAGCTACAATCTTAAATCGTAACAAAAATAGCAATGTTAGTGATGCGGTGGTTTGAATACCACTGAATACGTGGGATTCACATAGGCACGGAAACATCGCTGCCATGATCGTATTTTAAACGCCCCAAGCTGATCGGGCAAAGACGCACACACAATGAACTTACCTGACCCATATTTAACGTCGTGGGAGTGCAGCCGGACGTTGTGCCGTGTGTTTAGCAACTTAACCAGGGAACCACACGTCACGTAATTAAACTCCGTGTCTCGACAGTCGCACTGCAGCGCAATAAAAGCGAGTAACGCCAGCTTTCCTAAACAACGCACAGACCTCATTTTGTTAAGCATTAGTTGTAGGAAGTGCTCCGCACACGGGGTAATACAGTCAGTGAGCATAATCAGACCCCCGATTCCAGCCAACCACAGCTTGACAGGTAGAGTATACGGAAGTAATGGGCCCACATGCTACTTTCTGATTGGTTACAGTGACTCTCAGAGGGATGCGAACGGCTTTGATTGGTCTCTTCAGCGAATTCTGGAGATTGCGCGTGAACATCTTTCTTGGTAGTTATGTACTTCTCAGGTACTGATAGGGTCGAGATTGTTATATTTAGAACGAACATTAAGAATGACCTGGATTTTCATACAATTTACAGTTGTAATTCTCATGTATCTCATGTCACTTCAATTACTTGGGTCAGTTTATTAAATAACATGTTTTATGTACATAATTAAAAATGTATTTACTAGAAAAACTCGAAACCCCAGTTGAAAACTAAAGACAACAGCATGCGGAGTGTAATGTCTCATATCTGTGCAATAGGGCAAGTAACCTACCGAAAGACCATATGAGCAGGAATGCAAGAATATGTTTCAGGATATTGCTGATTTTAAAACCGATTTAGGGCATGTTTGAAATATTATAGTGTTTGTCATCCTATGCATAGGATTCAGTCATTCATTTTTCATATCCGCTCATCGTATGCAGGGCTGCGGAGTTCCGGAGTGTATGCCGGAGATAACAGGTGCAAGGCGGCGAATAACCCATGACGGGGTGCCAATCCCTCACAGGGCAATTTGTTTTCCACATATTGTGTGGAAAACATGAAGGAAACCTCACAACGACATGAAAAAAACACGCAGATCCACATGCATGAGAAGGGGCGGGGAGGCGAATCCTGCTCAACAGAGGCTGATTAAATACTTTAAACCTAACAACGGCACCACCCTCTCAGCCCTACGCACTGGATTTTAAATCGAAACACATAACTCAGTCAAGTTTTGTAACCAGCCTAGTAGCACCTGTTCGTTTCATTCATGCCATTACTATAAAATGGCAATTTATCACTGTCGTCAAAAAACTTAACAATCAGGAGATTATGAAATCGAGAGTTTACCATCACGAATACTTTTTGTGGTTATTGAAAATGGACCTAAAGACACCTACATGTAATTTTTATTGAGATCTGATCATAAATGCACTACAGATTTTAATAAAACGGGCATGAAATTTTTAAATCTGGAACACTTAGCTGTCTCTTACCTAAGACTACGAAAAGCATTTTCAACTCCGCAGCATAATCTTAAACAAACACGGTTAACCAAAAGCAACACATTTGCCTTTAATACACATTTTGTACATAACTGGTGTTACTCTACCTTAATCACAATCTTAACACAATGGTAACTTGTCTAATTGCGGTGATGTGGCCGTTCTGAAGTTAAGTGTTTAATAACTGGCTTGGTTGCTTAACATCCAATAATTCTGTTTAGCTAGTTTGCTAACGTCCTTAAACGGCTAATCGGTAGCACAATAAGGTAACATCCCAGGATTACGGGTCTCTAAAAATACTTTTTATTCTATGTAAAGTTATAGGGAGTTACACTACCCCTTGTTATTTCAAGGATGAGTCTACAACGAGCACCAGACGCCAGCAAAGCACTTTTGCCGCCGTGCGGGAAACGCAGGAACTTGAGACGCCCTGTCGCCGAGGTGCATTCTGGGAATAACCAGCAAATCCAAGATGGCGGCGAGCAGGAGGCTGCATAAGGTAAATTGTCTTATCCATTCCATCTTTTTTCTTCTCCGTTCCTAAAAGAGTGTTATTGGAAACTCATTATCGTATCTGCTTATACGACTCCCTAAAGCGTACATTTCGGCGAGGGCCTTCGACGTAGCTCATATGTGTATCGCTCTAAGTAGTTGTCTGGTCGTTCATTACATGTAGCTAGCTCCCCCTTTTTGCGTGACAGTGAGTAAGCGAAGCACCGGCAAAATAGGCCGGGGCCGACCGGGAAGGAGCCAACTGCGGATGACGGAAAGTGAATCGTTCTCACAACATGAAATGCCATCGTCTAATACACCTGGGGAGGCGTTTTTTGATGTTAATGACAGTTCGGCGTGTTATTGTGAGAATGATAAACAGCGCGCTGGCTAGCGGGCTAGGTGGCTAACTGGCGACTTTTTAACGACACAGGAAGTGCAGTCTTATTGTCTGAATCATCGGACCCGTGTTACACGGCTGTAGGATGGCTGATCTTTAGGGCAGTGAATGTAAAGTCTGGTGTTTTCGTACACTTTTCTTTCTAATCGAGCGGAAGTTTATTCTCCCTTAACCGTGACTGTGAATGTGGCGAAGGTAACGATGTTCCCATGGCGTGTTGTCCATCTGTTCCTTTGATGAACGTTGAACGTTAAGTCTGGAGTTAGGTACGATGTTTTGTGAGATGGAAATATACGCAATCGAAATTACGAATTAAAAGAAATCAGGGTTTTCATGTGTGTATCCATTGTACCAGTTTGGATACGTATTTAAATGGATCCTCGAGTTATCCAGGAAGAGGTGGTTTCCACGCGTAATTCTTCCGTCATAGTTGCTTACTGTAAATACGTTATTTCCTTGTAGATGTTTGCTTATTTATTGGGCTGTCTTGCGTGTACATTGTACACATATCTCTTAATACATCATTGAAAACAGGCGTTAACCAGTGTTTAACAAAGTGAATAATTCGGTTCCTTAAGGGTGTTGGTTATAACAGCAGTTTGCGTGTTCAAGTGGATACTCGTTTTAAATACTATGAATGTGTAACATTTATTCAAACTTCCGTGGGCAGTGTTTGAACAGTTGAGATGGGGAAATATCTGTATGCATCTTTTAAATTTATTTTTTAATAGACCCGGTCGTTCAGTGTCAGGCGAATGCGCTTATATGCACGTAGTTTCAATGATACGAGTCAAATACTTAATTTCCTCATTCAAATTAGCTCCGAAGAACCCAGAAGTCGGGATCTAATCGGTCAGTTGAAAGGCATTTCAAGAATCTAACAAACCGCCTTGTTTGTGTTGAATGGAACAAAGTCTGTCACTGTCAAAGTTAGTTTCGCTATTGAAACAGAATTGCTAATTGAACATTCTGGAAGGAAAAAAAACTTATTGGAAACCAATAGCATAAGAATAAATTGTAAACCAGTGATTAAACCAGTCATTTGTATTTTCTTGACTGTTTGTATTCCAAATGTGGTACGTCTGAGGTAACACTGGTGTGGAATTCAAGGAACAGTTCCAGTAAGCCCTGAACTAACAGGTTCTAGCACATCTATGCACAGGAGTCGGTGTTTTGATGGACAGCAGCAGGAAATTGTCTCCTCGTCTGACGTGGGATTCTCATCTACGCCGGTCAGCCCACTGGGTTCCGACCCCTCTGAAAACACACAGCCCCCAACCCCCCCTCACCCCAAGCTGAGATATGAGGGTCCTCATCCATGGTGTCCAGATAACCATGGTAGCTTCTTAACTTTTCACCCAAATCAAAATGGATGTGGGACGTTTCGAGGCCCTTTTTCAAAATGCATCCAAATCATTACAGGAAGATGCCCTGTTCTCATGACACAAACAGAATTTCTACAGTTCACCAGCAAGCAGCGGAAGCATTTAACTGAGTATAACGTACAGCGATAGGAGCTGGGTGAGGATGCAGATGAAAGGACCCTCTTGGTTCTTGTGGCCATCCACTAATGTGTTTTTAGGGTGGGGAGCTGTGGATGTTATGTATTGCAAACCACCGACAGATGTTTCGCTCCCGTTTTCCCCCCTCACACATTTTTGTTTTGATTTCTTTTACCTCTCAGGAACTTGAAGAAATCCGCAAGTCTGGAATGAAAAATTTCCGTAACATCCAAGTCGACGAGGCAAATATTTTGACCTGGCAAGGTCTTATTGTCCCTGTAAGTATGTGGCATTTGATTTGTGGTAGTCGTGGGGTCCTCTGGCTCAGCCTTCCTCATGAGAGCTTTTAGAAACTGTTTGTGCAGGTTTTCCCATTAGAGGGGGTTCAGACTACAGAGAGAGCACCGCTAGCTGGATGATGATAATGCCTGAGGTGTATGAAGAACATAGGCAGTAATTTATGGGGGTATTTAACATTGCTTAGAAATCGATGACAGACGTACCTGCTTTCGATTAACCTGTAAGCTGATTTATGTCCAATTTCTCCAGGTCAGTTGAAGTCTGCGGTGTTCATTTTTATTATTCAGATTTATGTAACTGTAAGCAGTAAGGTGTATGAGTAAGTTACAGGTGGAAGTAAATGTCCAAGGATGTGTAATAACTGAGTATCATAGGTTTAGATAATAAAGGTTTTGTTGAGTTTTGTGGAACAAGCCTGTGTTTTTGTTCACTTTGCCTTAAGGAGCTTGATTGTGAGTTAAGGGGCCATAGAGGGCGTACATCACTGGATACAAGAATATTTCTGGTCCTCACCCAGTTTCTGCCTCTTCCCCAAAGGACAACCCCCCATATGACAAAGGAGCATTCAGGATTGAGATCATATTTCCTGCTGAATATCCATTCAAGCCCCCCAAGATCACCTTCAAAACGAAGATCTACCACCCCAACATTGATGAGAAGGGCCAGGTCTGCCTGCCAGTGATCAGCGCAGAGAACTGGAAGCCAGCCACCAAAACTGACCAAGGTAGTGCGCATGATGTCACTCTTGGCAGCTGCAAGTCCCCGCAGTGTAGCTCCCTCTAGTGTTAAACATCTGCTGCATTTTGTGATGCCTGAATGAATAGCGCAAATGTGATTTTTTTCTCATCCTTCTTTATTTTACTTAAATTTAAAATTGTGTGTTGCATTCTAACTCGCATACTTTAATGTCTTTATTTTCTTCAAACTAGTAATCCAGTCTCTCATCGCCCTGGTGAATGACCCCCAGCCTGAGCACCCCCTGAGGGCCGACCTAGCAGAGGAATACTCAAAGGACCGTAAAAAATTCTTTAAGAATGCAGAAGAGTTTACAAAGAAACATGGCGAAAAGCGGCCAGTGGACTGATGAGACCCTCGCCTGCATCCCTGCCCCTTTAGTCCCTCCCCTTCCTGTCTCTGCCCATCTCTCTGACCCCTCCCCTTTCCAGAACCAACCAACCACCCACCTACGCACTTGTCATTCTAGCCAACCTGGAGCCCCGCCGCTCCGTCCACCTCCATCTTGAAGCAGGACTTTGAACCAGA
Source organism: Stomatorhinus ivindoensis (assembly GCA_019775895.2). NCBI lineage: Eukaryota > Metazoa > Chordata > Actinopteri > Osteoglossiformes > Mormyridae > Stomatorhinus > Stomatorhinus ivindoensis. Next base: position 117,802 of record JABFEB020000025.1, on the reverse strand, counting down.
CAAGTCTCACCTTTTGGTGTTAGCTTGAGGCTGTTACTAACTTTCTACTGTTTTCCTTTGTTGAGAAAAAAAATGGTTAATCTGTAGGAGAATCTGTAAAGATGGGGGGAACTTAAAGAAATGAGGAAATAAGGCAATTTGCATAACAAATGTGTTCCCATTTATTTGTTCAATAATGGTAATGTCGGCTCAGCTAGACAACCCTGCTGTTGCAGACAATTTTCGCCTTTCAAGGAAAGATGCAATTCCGTAACGGGGATGAGTATTCCATCTTTTTCATCTTTGGTGTTATCTCTTTTCTCAAACAAATCATCTTTGTAAAAAACAAAAACAAAACAAAAAAACAAGTAAACAGGAAGCCACCTGAAGCAGCAGGGTCCTGGAAGTGTGTGACATAATGTTTGTTTCTTAACACCTTTTTTTTTTCTTTGCACAAGTTGCACTGTATTCTGTGGAATTAGCTTTTTAAGTTTTCATGAATCCTTCTGTTTGTAACGCATTGAATAATCGAGAGTTGCAGCTTGGCCACTGATATATTGACTTATGTTCCCAAAAGGGTAAAAGGAAAAAAAAAAAGACTAGGTCTGTGTGTGACTGAACATAATTATATATTTTTAAAGAATTACTGAAGTATTTTTTCTATATAATTCAATTCTTTCTTGAAACCAGGTTTGAGGAATCGTTACATTATTTTGGCCTCGTCTTTTGCTGTACTGAGGAACACGACAGGGCTTGTCACCATCCAGATATCTATCGCCTGTCACCGTTGGACCCCCCCCCCCCTCCATGAATGTGTGCTGAGTATGATGGGGCATTAAGTAGTCAAACACTGCTCTGAAGGAAAATCACACATTAATGGGCAAATGATGTAAAAATGAGCCCCCGTTACTCCCTTCTGTAAATTTCAGTGTGATCCTGAAAAATGAAATAAATGTACAAGACTAGTCCTACATCTCTGTGTATACGTGTATGAGCGTATATGACACATTTCTTAAAATCTGTGTCTTTTCCCCCTGCTAGTAATTTTGTTCGATTTCATTCTGCCCTGCAAGGAACTGCAATTTACATTGCATTGATTCTCTGTTTAATGATCATTTTTACGGCCAAATCTTTTTACCCACCAATTGAAATTACTATAGCAAATTTTAGTTTAATTGCCCATTTTTCTGCATTATTTATTCCGACTATCTATACTTATATTGATATACTTGATTACGATGCTTTCGTGTAAATCATGAGCGTTTCGCGCCCCCTAGTGGGCAGGACGCAGTCCTAAAACGCAGTTTTTCTGGGATTAGGTCCGCTATTTATGACTTTTTATGAACGAAGAGCATAGATTGGGGTTATTTAACCACAAATGATTACGAAGCAAAGAATTCAACTGAAATGTGTTGCCCCGCGGATATGGAGACTGTTCAATTATGGCCCAGCGGAGATAAACGAGTTTTCGTGTTTGTCATCGTGTTGATATTTAAGGAGAAACACGCCAGTATATCCGACCTACCAAATCGTACAAAGTCGCCCCCGTTTTGTATGGAAGTTGAGAACAACGGTGATTAAAGAAGGTGAGGAATTCAATTACTTAACTTTTCAGAGCAAATGAGAGATAGTAATAGAAGTGACTGGTGGAATGTGTGATTGAATTCTTTTGACTAACAATTAGTCTTTAAAAAATTTCTTTAGTACAGTAAGATGGTAACTAACTTCAGTCAATGTCTAATCTTTTTATAATAGTGTTCAGTGCCATTGGAAAAAGTTGTGCATAAACAACATGCAACAATTTTTGGTTCCCAATTCAAAGCTTGCTACCAGCAGTCCAGTTACTGCTCTTAGCTTGAATAACCAGGCTGCAGGGCCGGTGTCTTCGAGCTGCCTGTAGGGATGTTACACCTTCCCTGCCCACTTCTCACCAGCGCAGTGCAGGTCGCGGCCTCCTTTGTTTGCAGAGTCAGTTTGTTTATGGTTTGGTAATTAGCTTTTAATGCATTTTCTCTTTAAGGAACATCCTTCCGCCATATTACTGTTCATGTTACATGTTCTGCTCTTATGTTCTTGTATACCAGTTCATGACTTGGAGTTCCAAATTTGCCTTTAATATGCCAGTAGATAAACTTATCTTTGTGTTAAGTAAATGTTTGATTAGCAGACACTTCTATGCAAAGCACCTTACAGAAATCACATAACATAATAATAATAATAATAATTTGTGAGCATAATGTAGAATTCATAAATAGTTCAAACACAACATAGGAATATGTCCATTTGCCCCCCTCCCATTTCTCTGGTCACAAGCCCCTACTGCACTGCAGTATAACCCATTGTGTGTAATTCTGCCCCACCAAAATTTCTAATTTTTACCGCAGTGTGTAAAATTGCCCCCCCCTCCCCCAACCTGGTCAGTCTAGGTCCAGGTCTGGTATTTGAAATCTCTCGATTTAATATGTATATAAATCTCTGGATATTTTGCTGCTGTTGGATTGCAGAGAGCCTACAAAAGAAGAGGCATCCATAACACCATGGGTTCTGTTTCTGTAGATGATTGATGTCTTGGACAGTGACTAAGTTGCAAAGCTTGTATGGCTCATGGTATAATTAATGTTAAAGTTTGACACAGTAGTTTTCATAATGGTGCCACAAGGACGGAACAATTGGGCAAGAACAGCCTGGGGGACCGGACCAAAAAAACGGACAAAAAAAGGAGAGCGGCAGACACAAGCAGATTGTGGTGTGCTTTTCAGTGATGGACAGCAGAGGGCGCTGTTTGTATGTGTGTGTAATGCAGGCCTTCTTAGTTTGACTTGGGAGGGGGTAGAGAAGGTGTGGACATGCTGGGCCCCAGACGGAGCCTCTGCTCTGCCCCCTTCTTTCACTGGCGTAAGCAGCCCCCTGGATCGTCATGGCAACCAGTAACCGACCGCTTAGGTGTTAAGGAGAGGCGTATAATGGTGGGGGTTGGGGGGATGCTATAAAAAGGAGACTGTCCAGTGCAGGCCGGCATTAACCCCCCCCCGAAGCCCTTGGCCGTCTCTGCTGCTCTTCTGGGTTCCACAGTTATGCTGAAACAGTCAGGCTGCTCCTGTCTTACAGTTACACGCCCCTCCCTCTTCCTAACGCCTCACAGGTGACTGTTTTGCTTACATAATGGCAAACGGCCCTGTGCTCACGCATTGAAGTTCGTCGGGGTCGTTCTCCTTCAGTTGATGGTGTAAATAAAAAAAGAATGCTTACCTGAAATTATTTAGCGACATACATCTCATCATTCCATCCATATTTATATGTGGGTTAGTACAGTACCTATTTGCCATTGTCAAGGCTCCATTGAAACACCGGAGGCCTGATTAAAAGCCAGAAAGACCCTGTGTTAAACAACTGCTGACTATCAGACCCCTGATGGTGGTGGGGGTTCCGATTTAAGAAGGCAGTCGTCTAAGGTGGGTACCTGGGGTTGTGCTTGTGTGGTCTTTTTCCTCTGGTGGTCTACACTTGTCATCCATCCACCTGAAAACATTCTCAAGGCTTTGTTTTTAGTAAACAGAGCGCGCGACAGCCGCAGAGGATCACTACGTGTGGCTTTTTGTAATAACGGGCACCCTGATCTCAGAGGAAGGCAGGGGGAAAAAAAAAAAAAAACGGCAGGACACAAAGTGAGGGAAAGCATCCAGTCACGGTCGGCACCCAGAGGACACAACTGAGGGGGGGGGGCAGCCGGCGTTAGCATCAACAAGCCGTGAAAAGAAAAGGAAAAGCTGGCGAAGGTTTTTAATTTCACCCTCCCAAAACCATTTCCCTATGCAGTCCGCACCCCTCCCACCATCACCCTGATGGAAACAACCCTTTTATCTGAGGTAGCTTTAAGCTGCATGGCGACGTGTAAATGAAGGTGCCGGTCGACCCGTCAGCCGCTTCCTAGGGAAGCCACTACCCATTAAATACACGTGAAGGTGAAAGACCCAGGTGCTTACCCATCCCTGCCCCCCCGAGCATAATCCACCCCCGCCTCCAGGACGGTCTGTCTTTGCCCTTCACAGCATGAAATAAGAAAGAGCAATGTATCACCAAAAAGGCTGAAAGCTCAGGTACTTTTCCCCAGAATCTGCATTAATGGGGGACCTCGTGTTTGGGAAGCCTTAGAGAGAAATCCATCGCTCCCCCAGCTGTGAACAGAGGAGGTCAAGCCAACAAAACCGCGTCCCATTTCCAAGGACACCTGGCCTCTGCTGGAGCAAATATATCATCTGGAGGAGCCTTTAAGTTGCTCCTTAGGCGATCTGCGTACCAAGGATTCCAGGTGCTGGATCAGAGTAATAAGACGGTAAAATTCACCGAGTAACGGAGATCCAGCAGCGTTTCCTTTTAGGGAAAATTCAGGTAAATTTGGTGATTTGCTGTAGGGGAAATTGGGTGGAGCTTTGTCGTCGGGCAACAAGAGACAAGATGAAGGCTGAATAGCAACCAAGAAAGTACAGAAATAATGTGACTGGGTCTCAGCTGAAATGTGGCTGAGTAATTAGGGATAATACATGAGGGCTTGCGTGAGCAGAACTGAACCATAGACAATGTGGAGTTTATCTGAAAAGTGCTGCTAAGCGATATTTTTAGGGATACTTAATTTTGCTTGTTGCTTATTTTAACTAATGCTTTTCCAATTTATTGAGTGCTGCTGAATAAATTCACAGGTTGCACATATTGCCATTGGAATTCCATCCTTACAGTGGCATACCTGCATAAATATGCGGTACTGCTTAAAAATTCTATTCATATTTCATATTTCTCGTGTTTTCAAAATGTGTTAAATATAAACCGCGCAGCATGCGCTGCGGAGACCCCCCCAGGGAACCTGAGAATAACTTAAGCCGTGAAAGACGCTACGAATAAGAAGCTAAATGAATCGGAAGTTAAAGTTAAAGTTAAGCCACGTGTGACTTTGCCATTAGTTCAGGTGACGCGGGCGACCATGTGCATGGAACAGGACAACGGAATCCGCAAACGCAGCTGTGGGACACGGGTCCGCCCACTGACTGCTCCAAGTAACAGATTTGCATGTTGTGAACTTAAAATTTAACCTATTTGACTTTTCATGTCCTACTTTCATTTTCATTTTTTAAATTTTCACATCTGACTCCTGAGTGGAAAATTAAAATGCAAATAGTGCCATTTCATTTTAATTTTAGCAGGATTTTTGCGCAGACTGAAAACTAATGGCAAAGTGGATATTGTATTTTCATTTTATCATCTTCATTTTAATTTTTTTGCATAAAATACCTCCCAAACCTGGAAAGACGAAATAGACAAACCCCTTCAGTCAAGCAGAAAAGAACCAGAAAGCAGTGAACAGTTTCAATGAAAACATTTAATGAAAATATAAAATAAGTTCTTATTGATGTACATTTTAAAAATGTGATTGTGAACGATGACAATCAGAAGGAAGAGCTATCATGACACGGTGATTTTCTAGCTACACACTTGTGTAACCCTTCACCTCAATCTGAAGCTTTCTGAGGTTAAGGGTCTTACAGTCAGGGTGTTGCCACTAGCGAGAGCATTACGAACTGCTACATCTCAAGAGGTTACTGTAAAAAATGGATCTATACCACAGGGAGAAAACTGGTGTATTATTTTAAAAGGTTTCAAGTACTAGATTAGCAGCTAAGGCGTTTCCCTTTAAAACAGTGCACTTCCATTACAGTTCCAGGAAAAAAAGAAAAAAAAAAGATTTCAGAGATCATTTTTATCAGACTAACCTCAGCATTGGTTTTTCTCAATGTGATTTCTCCAAATATTACATCAGAACTGCAGACTGAGCAAGAAAGAGGTCCTTTGCTACTATTTTTCTGGCTAACAGGTTCTCTTTGGGTTACATCCACCCAGTCACTGCGAGATAAGGAGCAGTGACAAAGGAGGACAGTTCGTCCTTTGGCAAAAATTTCTGGGGAGGGGGAGGGGGGGGGGGTGGGGAGGACAAGCACAGATACCCTGGTACTGAAGGGAAGGTAGATTGATCACATGGGATTATTTAAAGCTCAAAAACCTAGACTGGTAGATCAACAGACTCCAGATTCTGCATCTTTCCCACAATCCTTTGAGGCAGGAATTGCCTTTAACACACAGTGTACGTGGGATGGACGTGACTGCCATTTAGTCAGAAAAGGATACAGGAAAGCAAAGAACATATACACAAAAATCCACACACGGGGGAAAGGGGGGGGTCTATATTCTTGACAACCATTTAAAGCTTTTTCTAATGCTGTACGATGAAGCAAAAATGAAGACAAGAAAAAAGTAACAATGCAAACCAAAATCACTTTTACTCTTATGGAAGAGCAAGAAAAGGTTTGGCCAACCGATTTGGTTTTAAGAACAGCAATAAAACACTTTTGCCCGGTCGAGCTAAAACTTGGAAACAACCAGGAATCCAAGAGGGATGGAGAGACACAGGTGGGAGCGAGCGAGAGAGCGATCGAGAGCAGAGACCCGCCTCGTTAGTGGTTTGGAAAATGCCTTCTGAACCGGGTTCGCGGATTAGGTCAACATGGCTTCGTTCTGTTAAACACAAACTGGACGCATTTACACACAAAGTAACTGACAGCTAGAGGGGATGATAAGCTGCACAAAGCAGACCTGACTCAGTCTCAGCAGGGGGGGGGGGTCACATTCATCAGCCACAGACAACAAACAACAAAACAAAGATACATAATACATAACACTTGTGAGTCCGACGCGATTCATGACTGTCATGAGAGGCCTAAAACTCGGAGGGCGCTCTGCGTCTTAGAGCCGCGTTACACCCCCCTCCCAGAAGCACAGTGCTTGGTCCTGGGGGGGTGGGGTGGCACGGTGGGATCCGGCCCTGTGCAGCAACGCGAGACGTCCCCAGTTCTTCTCTGAGGTATGGAGCGGTACGAGTCTGTAAACGAGGCGAACCGTGCGCTAGTCTGTGTGACGGCTTCCTCCTGCTCTCTGGCTGTACAGCATGGGTGTCGTTTCCACGTCCAGCTGCCCGGCCTTGTGTCAAGGCTGTTTTAACTAGATCTCACGAAAAACCATGTCAGTGTCTTTAGTAGTAATACAAAAAAATAAAGAATCAAAAGACACTCAAGCGGAGTGTCCAGCAGTCAGATAATGAACAAACCCTGGAGACAGTCACAGCCCGGAATTGTTTTACGATGCCCTTCCACAATAATGACGGTTAAGGCCTTTGTCCGCCGACACTTCCCTCTGGCTAGCGAAACATGCTAACCAGACCCTGGATTAAGGGCAGTGTGTCTTCAAACCCCAGGTGACCTACAGAGCTTCGTTTTAAGCATCTGCAGAGATTTACCTGCTTAATTGGCACTTTTAACCAGAGGAAGTTACAAATTTGACACCGCTACAGGCCAAGGTCCACGCCTGATAGGAGCACCAGCCATGGGTTTAGAGCCAAGCCCTTAACCATGTGACACGTCAACTACAGGGCCTGTAGTGAGCGTCCTCAGAGGTTCCTGACAGGAACACTTAAGGGTGCCTTGGGGGCTGATGGGGGGGGTTAAGGCCTATTCAGCATGCCTAAACCAGCCCAGAGCGCACATCAAACCTGAGCCCTTGATGTAGGGTCAGCATCTCCGGCAGCCATTTGGGGGGAGAACCACCTGGAGACTGGAGCCCCCACAGGACCAGCCTGCGAGGCGCTTTCCTACAAATGCTCATTACCCCCC
>JABFEB020000025.1:63029-78964 GCA_019775895.2 Stomatorhinus ivindoensis | reverse complement strand
TTTAAGGCAGCATAGGTAGCATTGGGACACTAGCTCACTGCCCTTTAAGGCAGCATAGGTAGCATTGGGACACTAGCTCACTGCCCTTTAAGGCAGCATAGGTAGCATTGGGACACTAGCTCACTTCCTTTTTATGGCTACCCCACCTGCAGGCAGCATATAAGCAATGGCATGTGCGCCATGATGACTGTGCTGGAAGTCTTGGACTGCAGCTTTTCTGACAGCTTCGTGCAGAGGTTCTCAGCCCCTGGAAATAAACGAAAAGGTTGGAGACCATGTGACAAGGGCCCTCCATGAGGCATCATGTAACTGCAGAGGGGGCCCTCATACCTTGTTCCTCAGTGACGGCCCACACCATGAGGTCCACACAGGCGGCGCTGGCCTGGCAGCGCAGCTTCAGCGGGCTGAACTGAGCGTTGAGACGCTCGGCATCATGCAGTATCTTCTGCAGTTCTGCTTGGTTGCTGCTGAACTGCTCCAGCACAAAGTCATGCACTTCCTTCACGAAGGAGGTGGGCAGATCTGCCGGGGGTGGGGTTAAGGGGGTGTCAGGTACTCACACTGACACATCGGGCTTACAAGCCATTAGTCGCTTTCCTTCAGTATTTAGAGCGGCAGCTGCAAACATCAGACTCGCTTCACAGTGAAGCACCGACAGAGCATCAAACATCACCGAGGTGAATATACTCAAAAGCCTGACGACGGCTTCTGATGGAAGATGCCAGTCGGAGAGATGTTCAGAGAGGAGACTCTGTGAGATTTGCTCATCCAGAACCGAGGTGGAACTCACTACTGTGTGTCACCTAACTGCTAAATTTTGAATGAGTTACGTTTCCAGTGTTCCACTGCTCTCCAAGCTCCCCAGGACGGCAGAACGGGACGCGGAAGCTTACCGGGAGAACTCACCTTTCACGTAATACAGGGAGTCCCTCAACATTTTAAACATGGCCACATACATGGAGTCACTGAAGGTCCGGTAGAACAGGTCTATACCTGGGTTTTCCTACAGTAAAAACGTTTAAAGGATGACATGAGTTTCACCACAAATCCTCAGGTTTTTATGAAAGCCTGTAGAGTGCTCACCTCCAAAACTTCAACCGCGGCTGCATCAAGACTTTTGAGGAAAGCTTCTGCAACACACTGTTCAACCTGAAAGAGTTATCAAATTAAAAACCAGCTCTGAGATGCTAACTACTCACATCAAAGAATACTTTGATAAAAACAAGTTACTTCATGAAACATTCTTGTCTTCCGAACATATATTTAAAAAAAATTAGCATGTGCGCCAGCTCCTGAATTTCTCATGGTCTCACTGCAGGTGCATAAAACCCGGAGCTTTCAGTCCCTGTAACACACAGGGGACAAAACGTGGGGCACTTTGCTGCTTATAGTTAGACAGTTAGCAACCTTAATACAGAGAGGGGGTCTTAATTACAGTCCTTTGTTCGTAATGGCAATTACTTCAATTAAGTGCTCAGCAGGATGGGGTTCAGATGCCCTGGCTGGAGGGGTGAGGCCCGGNNNTGTCAAAGTCATTGCCTAAGTCAAGTAAGTCAAGACTCCAATGGGGGCTCACCATGAAGAGCAGCTGCTTCAGCAACTCCAGTGGTATGTGGAACTCCCAGCTCTGGCTGCCCATGGACAGCGGCGAAGCAGAGAAGCTGGAACTGATGGTTGAGAAGTAGTAGTCGGGGTCCATGGTGGTGCCGTCGGGGACGTCGGGGGCTGCGGGCGGGGAGTGAGAAGCAGGGTCAGCACCCACTCTCCACACCACCTTCCCCAAGGCCTAAGCTATGAGTACCCTGAGCACAGTTAGTCGGGTGGGACACCTTCGAAGTAACGGGCGGATGAGTCCCCCGGGGAGGTCGGCGCATGACCGCCGTGATCCGGACTGGCCTGCGACACAAAGAGCATGAGGCTTAGGGAACAGCATGATAGCAAGGCTGCGAGACGCGGGGGAGCTTTCAAAGTCAAACCGAAAAGCACATAATGTACTGCAGCACAACTCCCAGAATGCCTGACATCTGACAGACTGAGAAACGTTACAGTTAACAGAGCAGAAATAGGACAGAGTCACTTTGTGACTCATTTAAGGGTGTGAGCTTAACAGCGCCCCCTGGTGGAGGCGTCAGAAGCAGCGGCACCTACCTGCTGAGAGGCAGAGGCGCTGCCGACTTTGCATCGGGCCATGCTGCCCTGATAAGTAGTAAGCAGGGAGCTGGGCAGTATGGGACGGAAGTCGTTGAAAGAGCGGCGGCGGGTGGCGTCGGGGTTATCACCCCCGCGCACCACAGGGGATGGTACGGTCCGTGGGAACAGCTTAGACAGCAGAGACTCTGAGGAGTTGCTGTATCGACCAAATGCGCGGGCGAACCCCAGCAGGCTGGGCACCGTGTATCTGCACAGGTACTCTGGGAGAGGGGTGAAATTTCAGTAACCATGCCTATCATGTCAGAGGCACATGGTGGAAGGACATGTTACGAATGTATCCACAGTAATACCTTTATCGTGATCCTCTGGCGTCTGACAGATCCCCAGCAGGACACGCATGAGGTCCATCACAGCTTCTATAATCTGGAATAAAATGCCTGAGCAGATAAGCCGCCCACATTTTCCTGCTTTCCCATTTATCCCGCTGGATAGCAATTACATATAAAGGGTACAACAGCCGATCCCTTCGTGGGATCTGACCCCGTTCCTTCAGCGTGAGCATCGGGATTAGTCGGACTTATCCTTGCGCGTGAATGACCTGATGAGTTTCTGCGCAGCTCCGTTACATAACGCACGCTTCCCAAATCCCCAGGAAAGCCAGGCTTGACGTGAAGACGGTGGTAAACCTTCCACATGTCGCTCCTTTTCAAACAACCAACCCCCCCGCCCCCCCGCCACCGGCACCAACCCTCGTTAAGGACTGACCTGTCCCCGCAGCGCCACATCTCTCTGTGCCACGTCTGACAGCAAGGTCACCAGGCAGAAGCAGAAATTCTCGGCGACCGGGAGGGTTGCTGAGAAGCAGGATGAGGGAGAGCCGTGTGTTCAAGACAGGGGTGTTGTTAGGCCAATTTTAGGGGGGCTTTAGCTTTTTAGCCCCCCCCCCAAGAAACATACACTAATTATTTTAAATATTGTGAGCCAGTCCCACCAGACCCCCCTTTTAAAGGGCTAACTACCCCCCACCCCCCTGCTTGCATACATTTCTAGTGATGCTCCTGGTTCAAAACGTACCTGTGTGACTCAGTCTACATTCCACAGCTAAAGAGACGCTATGCGTTTCTGAAGCAAACCCAGTGAAGCTGCTCCCTCACACTTAAACCCCCCAAAAAAGATGTAAAATTCTTTACTGGAGATTATTGTGCCTCAGATTTCCATACCTCTCCCCCTGCTCTGGGTGCTGTCCTCTATCCATTGTACCCGGGGCAGTCCCCTCAGCAGACCCAGCAGATAGGGAACAATTATATCTTTGTGCTGCGGGGAAATAAAAACGCCAACGTGGGACATCTTGGCACCGGGGCAGTTCGATCGAGCCTAGATCAGGAGCCGCCAGCTCACCTGCAGGTCGGACTCCACCAGGAAGATGCCGAGTCCGATGACGGCGACCCGGCGCCGCTCGTCCAGCTGGAAAACTCCTCGCTGGTCCACGGGACACATGCACTGCAGCTTCTGCACCTGCTCGTTGTCCGGATGATAATACAACTGCTAGTAAACATCAACCGCTAGTAAAAGCGAAACTTTTCCCCCAATGTTTCCTTTAAATCGACAAACACGTGGATAGCCTTGTTCCACCCCCGTCACCCCAGGACAAAATCCATGTTCTGACAGCTGTTATTCTGCACCACATAGTAACACCCAGTCGACTAGTGAAGTTTCACTGGTGTTTGCACGCAAGATCGATCACGGCCATTTCAAAATTATTTAAATACCTTTAATAAAAACAACTAGGCTACCCAAATCCCCCAAGAGCGCCGCTTCAGAAAGTGGATCAGCACCCCCCCCCCGGCAAACTGATTGCGAACCAGATCAGGCCTTGCAAATTGCAATACATTTAATCACATTTTATTCTTGACACCTATAAAAGTAAGAGAACCGAAACCGGGTCCTTTCATTGCCCCGGTCTGGGGAAAGCGAGCTTGTCTAGCCGTCTATAATGATGACATTTGCTTAACCAAATCCGAACAAGAGCTGGTGCAGTTAAAATCCCGACAAGAAATGCAAATATAATTGAACTACCCAGCAATTTACCCACACCTACCTTTTCAAGGGCAGCCGGCCGGTTCGCTGCCAGGGATCGAGCCAGCGACAAAACGGTATTAAAATAAAACCGGGTCGTTCCGCCTCCTCTCACCGACATCTTTTTTCCTCCATACAACGAGGGTAAAAACGACGGAACCGAAGGTGGACGTGCCGGGGCACGATGTGGCGCAAGGCGCTGCCGCGGCCGGTGCACTGACAACGAGCCCCGCCTCCACCCCCCAGGGCCGAAGTGCGCCGTTAAATTACCCCCGATCGGTTTTTTTCCTTCTCCGCGGCGATGATGCACTGGCCACGACCAGCTTAAAATATCAGCAAATCCCCTACGTTACTGGGAACCATCTGTCTCCTGCAGTATGGATTTTCCCTTCGAGAAATTAAAAACGGCATATTTTCTTCGGTTAATATCATACAGCTAACACATTTAAATTTGCTTTTATCAAATCTGTTTGACCTATAGGCTAATCTGTTGTACTGTTTGAAATACTTTCAAATGGGAAAGCAACCCGATTCTTACTTTAGCTAAATTATCGAGTCCGTTCTAATTAATTGTTGCATTATTAATTTCTTGGTATATTTTGGAACGTCACCCATGTAAGTCGTTGCGAAGATGTCGGGTGTTTTGTATATCGAAATGGTTTTATGGAACTATGACACATTTTGACTCATTTCCATAAATGACTCAAAGCGTTAAAATCATGCACATTAAATATATGTCATGCATATGAAAATACAATAAATGGCTACCAATGACACAATCTAACCGTAATTCAAGACGCAAGGGTGCCATTTAGTTAAACGATAGTCCAATAATTGCGCTCGTTTTATCCACAAATAAAATTAAACCAGGGAAAATTGAAACTTAACGGATTTAAAGATGTGATATAATCGTTAGGTGCACCTGTCACCCTTAAGCTCTCATCGTCCGTTAAATCAGCATGCTATAGTTCACTAAAGAATACGTCGGATAGGTTAGTTGCATTTTTCATAGTCAGACAACTTTTCAGCAAAAATCCAATAATGTAGATTTTAACAATGAAAAATTAATTCAAAGAACAGCTATATTAATACAAGTGACTTCTTACATTTAGGGTAGTAGAAACACTAGCATGTACATCAGGTGGAATATTTCAGAATAATGGTCCTTCTGGTACTTTCAGTAAGTGAAGCACAAATAAATGAATAAATGCCATATATCCATCAAATTAGAGGGCAATGCCACTGTCACAAGAAAAAATATACAGCAGCACATCAGTTTTATTTCATTGGTCTTTTCATCCATCCATCCATCCCTCATCTAATCGCTTATTGTGGACAGGGTTCCAGGGGCCTGGAGGTTGCCCCAGGCAGCACTGGGCCCAAGGCTGGGAAACATCCTAAATGGGACGTCAGTCCATCTCTGGGCACATACACAAGTACTTAGGGGAGATCAGACAGCGAAGGACCAGAAATCAAGCCACCTGACATACTGAAAGGTGAGGAGGAGGTACAACTCAGAGTGCTGCACTCATTTTATTCATAAAAATGTAACTGTGCTTTACTATTTACTGACTAAACATTTTTAGCAAAAAATAAACCTGGATATGCCAGATGCTTAATTCTCTTCAGGATAACATGAAATAGCAGCATCAGAATGATATTTTATGTTGAGATTTTATTGCTGTGCAAAAAGCAAACAGCCTCAGGCAGACGTCACTCTGACGTTAGAACGTTTCCGAGATGTGTCCCTCGGGGAAGCGGCAGCTCCCAGATGCTCCACGCTGCCGTCACGCTTCAGTGCATCTTCCAAACCATGTCGAGGAGCGCCTGACCACCTGATCATAGACCACGAACACTACAGCGACATCCAGAGACACACGAGCCAGGCGTGGAACGGTCCCCTTGTAAAATCTATAAAGAGAAGAACATTTAGCAGACAAAAAAAATTAACTTCCACAATGCTACCCTGCAGAGTGGCCCTGTGTGAAGACCAGGACAGATCAGATCTTACTGACAACAGACAGATGTCAGGACAACTCCTGTCCTAATGATTTTGAGAAGAGGATCAATGGTTTCCCATTCTTAGCAGTCACCATTACTAATGACCTTGCCTAGATGCAACACACCTCGACATTCATCCAGATGCTACAATGACATCTTAACTTTCTCAAATTCTCAGATAGCTTTAGCCATCTCATACCCAGGGACTAACTATGATTTTCCAGTTTGTCCCTTTCCTTCAGTCTGTTATACAGCTTTTTATGCATGTAAATGGTCTGCAAAGTTTTAAGGCCCAAACTAAACACAAAAGGGAGTAACTACCACTACAGAAACCACTCTTCTTTAATCTGCTTGAAATGCCTCGCAGGAATTCCAGCCCTTACTTCTGTGACATGGTGACATCACCTCGTAACACAATCCTTATTGGTCGTGTACCTGCAAGGATCTGCCTGCAGACTGCAAGACAGTGGTGGAACATGTAGGTCAAGCTGACCATTCAGGCAGGCTGGCCAATCAGAGCACACTGTGCTCATCAAGGGTGGGACTTAAACATCTATCGCAGTGTTTCAGGTGGAGGATGAACAGAGATGTATAGCATGAGAAAAATAATGTGCTTTTGTAACATTGAAGCATGTAAATCAATTGTAGCAGATCCAAAATATAAAATTGATAGTGAAAGTTAATAAAATAAGGCGCCTTTAATGTACTTTGGTTACTATGATGTTTTAATTTGTTTGTTTTGGATGCATCATCCATGTTTTACAAACACTTGGGCGAGAAGCGTGCATAACACTAAACGCTTATACGATGACCACAAGGGGGTGCTGTTTTGTGTTCTTGTGTCCAAGAACTCGTTTGCCCGTCATCAAATTACACTTGTCTGCATTTTTCTTTAGCACGCGCACAAGTTAGACAACTTTCCTGCATACTTCATGATCCATCCTGACACATTTTGTTTCTTTTCGATCAAGTAAAGCGGAGACTGGGGATTTTGTCACTTGAACACACTGCGTGTTTTTCCTCCAGTACTTACGCCAGTGGTCCTTCATATCTCATGATCTTCACTGCACAGTCAGGGGTGCTTTTAATAAAGCGATTGCTAAACTTCTGATCAGAAGATGCAGAAACGAGGTTGATATTTCCCACAGCAAATTCATCCACCAAAGTTCATTAAATAAATATAAGGCTAACCAGGCATATGACATTTCACCAGTGACTTTCACACAGTTCACGGAAAGGTCAATCTAACCTGCATCCAGAGGGATGTTTCCAAACATGCTTGCTGCACCAGCGATGACCCCGAACAACGCAGTGAGCAGCGGGTGATTGTTTGGGATTGTCGCCTAAATGAGGGCAAGGATCTGTTTTCAACCAAGGTACCTACCCGGGTCTCCGAACCTAGGTATACGTTTCTCGAATATCTGAAAAATATCTCGGAGCAACGCAATCCCAGAATCCCAGGTTCAGAATCCAAGATGGCTGCGCCCTTTATCGACAGAAGGGAAGTAGTTTTATACTGTTTAAGCGCTACTTCTCATTTGTGGCTCATTAAATCGATCACACACACTATACCGTCTAATTTATCTGTGGACGTGTTGCTACGGAGTTTTAGACCATTTAAACTGAGGTACCTTAAATCCGTCAGGTTGTCCGGATAAGCAAAAAAATATTGCTTTTTGATATGGGTCCATGCTATTGCACTTCTGTGGCAGATGGAATGCATCCGACTCGTGTTCAAAATGTTCAATAAACACGTTAAGTGCATATATATATTCTCTTTTTACCTGAGTCTGTTTGCTCATTCAAATTGAAATGCAATTAATATAGATTTAAAATGAATGATATTTAAGTGTGAATAATTGAAATTAATCGAAATTAATCCACAGCAACAATTAATTAAACTGATTAAAAATTTTAATCGTTTGACAACAAACGACCTAAGTCATCTTCCAATCTGCCTAAGTCACCTTCCCAATGACCTGAGTCATTCTCTCGATGACCTAATCCTCCTGTTGGCCTAAATTCCAATTTAGCTGTATGATATTTGAGAACTGTCACTTCTGCAATCCTAAGAACATTTCTGGATGGTGATGTCCATTTTTGGGTTGTAATGGGTACCTTCTGCAAAGATTGAGATGTTCACTGATCTCAAGACATCTCAGACATTGAAGGCATTTCCTCTCACTTAACGTTTAATCTCTGCTCCCAAACACAAAGAAACCACCACTACTAAATTCAAACATAACACGTCATACTGTTAGCACTGGGGCCGTGTCTTGTGGCTCTTAACACCTGAATGTACCAGGTGACATCCTGTGCCTATAACTTTGAAACTACAAATTGATGAACTGCTGTCCCCATCCATGTCTTCGTATTCAAAATGCCTCCTTGGAAAGTAGCTTGTGGCCTTACAGCACCCAAAGCAGAGAAGCCATGACAGCAGTTTAGAAAGAGGGAGATCATCCTGCCAATAAAACAACTTGATCATGTCTTTGGTTAACTGGCATTCTAGCCAGGACCGTCGGGGCAGTTGGAGAACTGCTTTTCATAAACAGCCAGGAAAATGTTTCCCACATTGGGGACACACTAACAGGTTCATCGGGAGCTAGTATCTACAAAATTTTTATAAGCATGTTTTATTGCGTACATGTATTACAGCAGGGCATGACACAGGCTCACAAACAAAAGGGCTAATAAAAAAATAAACAAAAAGGCACCAGAAGAAGCCACAAACAAAGCAGGTGAACTACAATAACTAAGGGAGGGAGCAACACAGGAATGACAATAGCAAACACAGGAAACTACCAGAGCTACAAGCACACAACGAGCAACTGAGGATCAAGGGCAAGGACAGGCACATATATACATGGATAACAAGGGAAAGAGGAGGGGCAGGTGTGAGCCAATCACAATCAACCAAACACCAGGGCTGAGAAAAACAAGACAAGTGAGAGTGGTGATCGTGAAGGAAATCACCACTGAAGGAAAGAGGAGACCAGTGACACCTGCTGGCCAGGCAGGGACTGTTCCTGACACGATGAGGGAAAATTATGGCAATATAAGCAGACAGGCTGATAAGTACGCAACTGTATTTTGAGCTTGAGAATTGTTTTTTCAGTTGGCATTATGCTGATCAGTCTTGCAGGAAACAAGATTCTGACTTCGACTTCTAGCTGGGAAAAATAGATTATGTTGTGCGATACATTTTGAGGACAATTTTTATGATCTATGTTCAGATTTCCAAAACTGGAAACTGGCACAATGTATAATTCTTTATAAATGTATTATAGGTGAGATGGAATTTTACAGTTTATCTCAGTTGTTTTGGCACATTTCATGAAATACATAACATTATAACGACTATAAGAACATTTCTGACTTTTCTTTCTTACCTTTATCTGCGTTACCCGGCAGATTTATTACGCCGCCAAAAAGTCAGAGTGAGATATAAGACCTAATTAGGCATTAAATATTTGCTGCTCGGATTCCATTTACAGCGCAGATGAAGCGCTGGAGAAAAAATAAACACTATGCAATACATTGCAAGAATCCCAAGCGCAATTTTAATTGAACACCGGCCCAATCACAGAAGGTGGGGGGTGACCGACGTACCTGCTAATATCGCCTTGCCAGGAGTAAATTTTACTTCCCCGGTTGTAGCCGATATACAGCGCGGTATGTAAAACTGGTTGACAGATGTGACATTTCCAGACATGTTCGCAAAATATGTACCCGTGCAAAAAGCGTGTTGACTGTTTTTCCTGCTCAGTTGTGCTTCACGTTGCAACAACAGCGGTTAATACAAGTACAGGACTAACCAGCATCGAAAGCGCAAAGTATTGATCGGGGGGTGCTGAAGGAAGGCCTGTGTGTGTGTGTGTGTGTGTGGTTTCTGCTGCGGTACATGCAAGCGTCATATCTTACTCAAACAGAAGACTTTTGTTAAGGTGGCACTGCGCTGCCTCATATTTATGTAGTGGGAGGACATGATATCACACTTAAGGCAGATTTAAGCTTGATTAATCCCCAAGGCTCGGCGAGGCGGTGACACTGTGTAGCGGCTTAAGCCGCGCTGTTCTAACGCTATCAATTTCATTTACCGGTATATACGGGTGATACGATCAAACACATGTCACTGATAAGCAGACTGACATCGTTTAGCAATTCTCACATACATTATCACTTTTTGCAGTCTTAAAGAACACCGGTGGCTCTACTTATGCGGTAAAAAATATATATTTGAGTCACCTTATGAATAAACGTTGTTTCACTTCTGTCACACACCTGTATCAAAGAAATAGCAATAAAGAAATCGTTATCTGCCTTAACTGCTTCACAAGATGGGACATCAAGGAGTCATTTAAGAATTTAGAATAGGGACTTCATGTCATGCACAGATTAGTTTGTATTTTTTGAAACGGTAATAAAGTGTGTGCTGCGCAATTAGTTTTCTTGCAAAAAAATATGCTTTTACGGCAGAAATGGCTCCTGCTTTAGTGGAAACAGACATGCTATAAATAATCGTTGATTTTTTTTGGAAGAGGGGTGACGCTCATGAGTAACTTGGTTTCATGTGAGATACCGACTGTCTCCTTCCTTCTGTGTCACCCTCTGAATTTTCTAATATTCCTGTTATTGAAAACTGGACAGGATCTTATGTAAAAGCTAAAAACTAACCTGAATGACCTTGTTGTGATCAAAACTACCATCACAAGGATGGCTATCACAAGGATGTCACTTGTAAAAGTGAGGTCAAAATCCAGTATTTTAATTAAAATTGCTCCATTATGTCTGCTGATTTTGATTTTGGTTAAATGGAGGGGATCTCCACATTTGTGGTGAAGTTTGTCCTTTAGTGAGCCTGTGGCCATGTGGATGATGGAGTTATTTTTAAGGAGCAGTAATGCACATAACATCGGGGGATTCTCCACGTTCGAGGTCAATGATGTTTACAATTTCTTGAGATGAGCCTGTAGAATGTTGTACAATGTATCGCCCTTTTAATTCTAAGACTAATATTTTCTTTTCTGAATTCTTCGATCTACTATCTGATGTTGTGTTGCAGTTTTTCCCTAATTACTATGGCACATTTCATGAAATATATATAATATTCTCAAGACTATAAGAGCATTTCTCAAAACAATTTATGCATATAGCACAGCACTTACGGTTTAGCTGTAAAATGTTCATGTTTATTTCTGGTCGCTGTTTGTTTGGTTTTACTTAAATAAAACCCCATTTTGGTTCTTCAAAATGCATGCCCTTGAGTCCTTCATCCTTTGTAACGTGACAAAATGACAGGACTCCAAAGACCCCAGCAGCCTGCCCCTCTGCTTCAGTGTGTCGGATCAAAGGGGTTAGCAGCGCCATGTTGATGGAGGACTTCATCTCCCTCTTGCAAGCCCATCAGGAGATGAGGAGCAATCCCGCCGTCCGGAGGATCGCCGAGGCCGTAGCTCTCTTCCAGTTTGTTGGGAAGGTGTTAATGAGGCTCAGCCTGAACACGGATCCCCAGGAGGTAGAGGAAGTCTGGTGCTTGCTGGTGGAAGTGCAGGGATTACCTGAGCACGAGACCACTCAGCCTGTCACTACACCACCACCTGGTCAACCCGCTACTGCTCCAGAGCCCACTGCTGTCCCACTGCGCACCATTCCTCTAGATTCTGCTGGCTTATCAAGGCTCAACACATCTGCCTGCTGGATCCCCTCATCTCGTCGCAAATCCGCACCACCCTGGATCCCCTCATCTCGCCACAAATCTGCACCACCCTGGATCCCCTCATCTCGCCACAAATCCGCACCACCCTGGATCCCCTCATCTCGTCGCAAATCCGCTCCACCCTGGATCCCCTCATCTCGCCGCAAATCCGCACCACCCTGGATCCCCTCATCTCGCCACAAATCCGCACCACCCTGGATCCCCTCATCTCGCCGCACATCTGCCTCCCGGCTTCCCTCAGCTTCTCACAGATCCGCCCACTGCCTTTCCGCTGCTCGTCGCCTGCTGGCTTCGCCGAGTTCGCCACACATCCGCTTGCTGGCTCCCCATAGCCCAGCATGGTCCAGTCGGCCATTCCCAGTCGTAAGAAGAGGCAGAAGCAGCTAGCCGTCCCCATGGCCTCCACCTCACTCTGGAGCCTTGTCCTGAGGTCGCTGCCGTGCCTCCAACATCCCGCCCAGCAGAGACCACTGCTGTCCCTCTAGAGCCCATCTTCATCTTCGTCAGTGGCGTCTCCAGAGCTCATCCGCGCTGCTGGCGCACCCTCGGCTTCTGGCCCGGAGAGGGTCTCTAAGCCCAAGTCCCAGGCTCCCAAATTGCCCATAAGTGTGCATTTGTGTGAGTGCATCCCTGTGACGGGTGGGCAGCCCATCCAGGTTGGTGCCCATAGCCCTGAGGACAGGCTCTGGACCCCCTGCAACCCTGAATAAGACAAGTAGTTACAGAAAATGGATCGCTGTTGTGTTATTATTATCATTTTGTGTTTGGGTTTACACATTTTTTCTGGCAAAGCACTCTGTGCACTCTGGCTTGAAGAGTGCTGCATAAATAAAGTTTATTATTATGCTCATAACGCTAACTGGCTTTCGAAAACACCACCTGTTTCAGTACTGGGCTTTTACAATTTTGTACATTGTTCATCTAAGCGAGGGCGACAGACATACCAACTAGGAAATATTCATAAATGCAGGGTAGTTTTGAAAAAGTGCAAAGAGCCTTCGAAGTCTTCATATTTATTTTGAAGTAAACATAAAAAGAGAAACTGTATCCCAGCACGCAGATCATCCATCCTATCGATCATACTTAAAATGACAGGTACCCATACGTAGAGCAACAAAGGGCAAGCGATCTTTTGACCTGACAAGGGTGCACAATTAGGAAATTTAAATTATAGTTAGCAATAATGCGACGAGGGGTAAAAACAGAATCGCACAGCCATTCAGGTCCACGTAGAGGATTACAGTCAACGGCACAGATCTGCTTATGCACCTGCCGCTGCACGGTGGTGGTCTAGATAAAAGCCTTGTACAATCCAACCAGTCTCTCCACCTTTTTGCATAGCGTTACTGTGTCCTACCAGTGTTATTCGACTTCAGTGATGATCCTTATGCAACCTCTGCTCCAATGTTTTGCCTGTAAAGTACTTGAAGCAAAATGACAATCTACTGACCTTAAAAAAACTCTACTTGATGTCATTAGCAGGACATCGCAGCAAACGATTCAACCTCATCAAATCAATCATCAACGACATTAGATCCTTCAAGCTATTGAGATAACTGTATAGAGGGGCGTATTTCAATCGTGAAAATAGAAGGAAAAAAAAAAATAAATAAATTATCAATAGACCTTCCAGTACTGGCTTATGACACCCAGTAAATTATTCAGTGAGGTAACTGGTTTTGGCTAAACCCAGGAACTTACACTGAGGATGTATTATTTAAGGGGGGTAGTTCAACACATCTGTCATGCAAAATGATAAGAGTTTTGTATGGCCGTCTTTCATTGAAACGCTCACCGTTCAGCAACTGTTCCATCATTTGGGTCATGGTGACACTTGACCAGACCAAAACATTGGTTACTATAAGGTTTGCATGTTTGGTGGTAGGGCTTGGGCTGGGGGGCTGGGGGGTGGAGGTACTGCTATCTTCTGGGGGCGTTCTCAGCTCTTCATCACTTTGTTGCTCAACTGGCTCCCGCTCTACACCTCAAGCTCAAAGCCCAACCCAACTTTGTGCCCCCCACTATTAAAATTTTTGCCGTCGATCAGCGCAGAAAGGGTCAGCTTCACACCTAAACCGGGGAGGGAAAGTGAGAGAGGGGTTCATTCAGACCAATCGTACCACAATTAGTATTCTTAACAGCTATATATCGATTATCTTGCACCACTGACAGCTTCTTGGAAATTTTCCTCTGGGATAAATACCAGACACATCATCCATACAGACATTTTTAATAGTTTAAAAATAAACTGGGATCAGGGCATCTTCGTCTGTTCAACAGAGGGTATTTTCACTGGTTCTGAAACAGCCAGTCTGGACTATGGTTCAGTTCAGTCGGAGAACCAAGGCCCAAATTCAGCTCAGCACTGAGCTCACGGCTAATCTGCAGGTGATTAATTGTGCTCTAGGAAGCACCAGTTGAGCTCAGAGACCTGTACCTGGTTTTATTACAAAAACTGTAAGTGAGGCATTACCTGGCCGCAGGCTATGCGTGTAGCCTACTCCAACTAAACTTGCGTTGTTAACTTTGGCCTGTAGGGGGTGGTAAAAAGAACATTATGCAATATATATTCATATATCCACATGATAAAACTCAGAATGAATGGATCAGCTAACCAGGATTTGAATGTATATCTTTTGGGCACATAGGCAGCATAAAAGACATTACCCAGAGTGCACTGGGGTTCATGTATCTGAGGAGGGAAGACACTCACTGACAGAGAGGTGTCCTGGTCCAGCTGGTACTTGCCAGCGATGCCGAACCGCGTGTTATTGCTTCCAGCAGTCCAGGCCAGGCTGACCGCTGTCTCCAGTTTGTCGTTCACCTTCTGGTAGATGGAACCTCCGAATTCCGTACCTTCGTTCCTGGAATGAGAAACGGTCCCCGTGAGGAGCCGGAATCCCCAACCCCCCCCCCCCCCCCCGAGGGACCCCAGTCACGCCACTCACACATTGGTGTGCAGCTGGAAGTCGCCGGCCTTGTAGCCCAGCGCGAAGTTGTTCTGGACCAGCTTGGACTTGGCCGTGTCGAAGGCCATCTGACAGCCCACCAGCCAGCCCTCGTAGCCCAGCACCGTGCCGGCGTGCACCGTGGGCCCAGCGAAGTCGAAGTCCACGTCGCAGCCCAGGTTCACGTACTCCCGTTTATAGCCGGCTTTTAGCTTGCCGCTCTTCTTGCTGGAGTGGGGAATAGGAGCGTTCTTACTCTGCCAGTGAAATGATGAATCCCAGAGCTCATGCCACCTGTATTACAAGCCCCAAACACATTTAAATTCATGTATCCCTAACACAGTTTACCAGGCACTAAGAAAGAACCCAAACGGTCAAAAACTTACCCTGTATTTGGCACAAACGACGTGTCAAAGGTCAGCTGCAAGCCCGGAGCAAGCTGCAGTACGATTACAACCATAATTAAAAAGAATCTGTTAGCTCTGCAATACTGGTTGTATAGCAATTTTTATTTTAATCTGCCTGTTATTCAGAGTTAAAGGAGAGGTACACTGACTTTGGATATAACAGACTGGATTTAACAGACTTTGGATATAACAGACTGGATATAACAGACTTTGGATATAACAGACTGGATTTAACAGACTTTGGATATAACAGACTGGATATAACAGACTTCGGATATAACAGACTGGATATAACAGACTGTTTTGTCAGGTCCCTTGATGTCCGTTATAACTGGGTTTTACTTTAATGTTTTGGAAACATTATGTTATTCATTATGGATAAGTAAAATACATTTACATCAAGTTTAAAATGGTACATCATTTCAAACATGATGATATTTATTGTTTTAATTTATTTTCTTTTGTGTATGCACAGTCCTAGGGTTGGCTTGAGAGTGTTCAGCGCATTTATGAGCTAGATGGATGAAGAGAGCGGCGGGGTCTGAGAGTGGTGGGCCTGAGAGTGGTGGGCCTGAGAGTGGTGGGTCTGAGAGCGGCGGGGCCTGAGAGTATTGGGCCTGAGAGTGGTGGGCC
>JABFEB020000025.1:48708-62929 GCA_019775895.2 Stomatorhinus ivindoensis | reverse complement strand
CTGAGAGTGGTGGGCCTGAGAGTGGTGGGTCTGAGAGCGGCGGGGCCTGAGAGTATTGGGCCTGAGAGTGGTGGGCCTGAGAGCGGCGGGGTCTGAGAGCGGTGGGCCTGAGAGTGGTGTGCCTGAGAGTGGTGGGCCTGAGAGTGGCGGGGTCTCAGAGCGGTGGGCCTGAGAGTGGTGGGCCTGAGAGCGGCGGGGTCTGAGAGCGGTGGGCCTGAGAGTGGTGGGCCTGAGAGCGGCGGGGTCTGAGAGCGGTGGGCTTGAGAGTGGTGGGCCTGAGAGCGGCGGGCTTGAGAGAGGCGGGACCTGAGAGCGGCGGGGTCTGAGAGCGGTGGGCTTGAGAGTTGTGGGCCTGAGAGCAGCGGGGTATGAGAGTGGTGGGCTTGAGAGAGGTGGGGCCAGAGAGTGGCGGGGCCTGAGAGAGGCGGGGCCTGAGAGTGGTGGGCCTGAGAGAGATGGGCCTGAGAGCGGTGGGCCTGAGATCGGTGGGCCTGAGAGTGGCGGGGTCTGAGAGAGGCGGGGCCTGAGATTAGTGGACCTGAGAGCGGTGGGCCTGAGAGCGGCAGGGCCTGAGAGCGGTGGGCCTGAGAGAGGTGGGCCTGAGAGCGGTGGGCCTGAGAGAGGTGGGCCTGAGAGCGGTGGGCCTGAGAGAGGTGGGCCTGAGAGCGGCAGGGCCTGAGAGCGGTGGGCCTGAGATCGGTGGGCCTGAGAGTGGCACTAGCAGCCAGACACTACTCCCAACCTCAGTGAATTAAAGGGAGTGTATGTTCCGGCTGGCTAACTCACCTGGTCCTCCAGGGTAATCTCGCTGGTCAGGGTATTGTCCGTGTTCCACTTCTGGCTGAAGCTGAGCCCCAAGTCAGGCAATTTGTACTTGGTTTCCAGGTTTCCAGTGGCCTTGCCAGTGTCTGCGCTACTGGATCCAGAGGTAATGAACTCCTTAGATACAGAAACCCAAGGGGGGTGGGGGAGAGATAGAAAAAGAGAGCGATTGCGCGATGCAGCGGGGGTTCAAGTGAAGCGCAAGCAAGAGTAGAAACAAGGTCAGGAGGCAACAATGGAAGAGTGAAACAGAGGAGAAGGAGGTAAAAGAGGAGGGCGGCGAGGAGGGGGGCAAGAGACAAGAGACAAAAGAAATTATGAGTGGATATAGATCTGGTGAGTATAGCTACAGCTATAACACTGCATTGTGGGAAAGGCAGGAAGAGGCAGGCAGCGAGAGAGTGACAGAAAAAGAAAGAGAACAAAGGGGTAGAAAAGAGAATGAAGGACAGAAAGAGTAAAAAAACAACTGTTTTTCCTTCCTGTTTTCATTTCCAAAATAAATCACTGTGTTGTGCAGAATGATGAATCCCCCCCCCCCTCTAAGAGGAAGAGGCAGGACTGCCTGACGGCACAGACGCTGACGGCACAGACGCTGCTCACACACAGCACTAAATAAGCAGGGCCTGGGGTATGCACAAGGGCTTTAGTGCTCTGTTCTTCTTTCTACTCTTTTGACATTTGCCTTTTCATTCCATGTCGTGCCATTTCTAGCTTCTTAAATTTGTCTTTCCTGACTTCAACAAGCAAATACACTTTCGCTTACTCATTTAATCATTCACTCACTCATTCAAACAATTTCATTCACTCACTCATTCATTCACACATCCATTCACTCACACTCAATCATCCTTTCACTCAATCCTTTATCTGACACTCACTCATTCACATACTCACTCATTCAAACACTCGCCCATTCACTCACATGATCATTCTCTCATTCAATCACTTACTCAGACACCCACTCACTCACTCACTCGCACTTACCATCTGACATCATGATCCAGAGTTGAAGCAGGACAGGAAGACAAGTCAAAAGTTAAAGAAATTGACACTCTCTCACATCACTATACCGCGAAGGTGCACAAATATGCCAAAAAATGCAGGGTGAAAACAAACTGTGTGTTTTAAGACGACCCGCAAGCCTATCAGTCAGAGTGAGGTCCCGCTGAGGTTAAGCACCTGACAGGCTTTGCACAAACAGAAAGGAACTCCTCTGGCATACTAACATCAGTCTGCTTTAGTTAAATTTCCAATTTTCTCAGGAAAAGAATCCCTGTTGCTAGAGACAGACAGACAGAGACACAAACAGAGAGGTATAAAGCGAGAAACTAATAATGCAGAATGTTAATTCTTTTATCGTTATTAATTAATGCAAATTGCTTTGCTAAAACAAACACTAACTTCCACGGCAATTAAACTGAATGAAAAACCAAAATCAGAGGTAGAGATTGACATCACAGAGAATGGAAAAAGCGTGTTGATTTCCCACAAGGAAACTGTGGTGGGGGGGGGGGTAATCTGCAATTAAGCTTCCTTGTTCAAAATGTCTGCAGCCCTCAAATTCAACCCACACAGGACTGAGGGACAGAGGATGCTGGACCAGTCCAATGGATGGGGAAGATTTAACTATTTTACTACAGGGCCAAAGTGTCGGAAACACTCCAGTGTGACCAGTAACCCCACTGGCCAAGAGCGAAATGGAAGTTCCAGAAACTCAAAGTTTATGAAGTTTCAGAGTTACACGGCGCCCAGGATACCCCTAATCAAACTGAACCATTAAAGCGGAATATTTGTGGAGCTTGCTAAAGCCAAAAATATATAAACAATACTTAAAATGATTTGAATCACATAAAATCATATCATAAATAAATATTAGTAATACATAATGTTTGTTAGTGTACATACATACTATCTTTGATGTCAGTACCCAGCCTCACATGTTAGCTGTCTCCGTGACTGTGGAATCTTGTGTTTCTTTTATATTTTTCACTGCCTTTAATTTTACATTTAAAGAACACTTAGCATTGCATTAAAAAAGGAGAAACCGCTTCTATGGTACGATTTACGCAGCAAGTTTTTATCACTATAACAATGAATTTTCCTTTGTGTGGCTGAACATCCAGCTCAGATAATGGTTTTTTGTTTGTTCATCTAAAACGTGAAAAAAGTCCATCACAGCCTGAAGAGCTCAGAAAGGGTGGTTTGTCTGTAAGTAAAGGTTAGTCAGACTCAAGATAAGTACTGCAGAATGACTTACGACCCCACTCTCCGACTTGGTCTTCAGGTCCAGCTTCACGAGCCCAAATCCTGCGGGGAGAGATGGAGCATGGTGGAGACGGAAAAACAAAAACAGTGCAACGAGTTACGCTACGCACACAAACCAGAATGGAACACGAGAGGGCATGCCAGGCTTTCGATCACAGCCTGCGAAACGCTGCGTCCGCTACACCGCTTTTCCTGCGCAAACCGGGTCAGCGCCGCCCGCTGTGACGTTGGTTACTCACCGTAGCCCTTGCTGAAGACATCCTTGGCAGATTTGCCCAGGTCAGAGTATGAGGGGGGGACAGCCATGATGTCTGTGACAGGACAGGTCAGGGGGGGGTCAGTATCTGGCTCTGGAGGAAAAAATGCAATATTCCTTCTGTTGGCAGTAAAACTCACATTTCCTGAAAAACGGTCTCTATTTCTGACATTGAGACAAAAGGAGACCCCAGTCCAAAAATGAGGGTCAGGATACATTAAGAATATATTGAGTCCTCCTGGGTAGTTTAGCAGTCTCGCCATATTTCATCATGGCGCATGTTACAGGAATGCTACCATGTTCCGGTGCCCCTGCTGAAATCCGCGCCCCATAATCACACAGGGTTTTCGCCATATTTCTGTCACCTCTGTACCACCCATAGCAGATAACACAACTGAACGAGTCACTTCAAAAATATGTCCAAACTACACTGTCTGAGTGAGCGTCCACCTGACATGTGGTGATCTGGTTGCTAGGCACCCACTGTCACCCAACAGCCTTCTGCGATAGTTTATGGGTTGCTGGTCTGTTAAGTTACTCTCATTGAGTACTACAATTAAACGCCCTCAAATCCTTGATCTTCAACATCTGTCTTAAGGTATGCCACAAGTTAACACCCATACAAAGATGTTATACTCTAAGAACCAGGCACTATTATCGTACTTACGAGACAACACCTCAAGGCTCAATATTGTTGCCAGGATCAAGAAAATCAAGAATGCCAGTACATTATTTTATGGCTACCAGTCTCTGGTCCAGCAGTGCCGTGGAACGGGATGGTTCGTGCTAGACCTCAATTCATATTCTGACATGTTACTTATGACTTGGGTGTAAGGTCAAATCGACTTGTGTTCTTGATGACAACAGATTGATCAATCAGACAATTTATAGAAGAAAAATAAAGTCAACCTCAATAGCTTCTAATTAAGCCTCTTAGAATAAAGCTCCCAGCCTCGAGGTTGGTGAGCAAAGTTTTCTCCTTAAGGCAATCCTGTATTCCGCAGTGTCTGCGGCAAGCAAACAAATTCCTTTAAACAGAACAAAGCTTAGGTGTTTGTTCACCTCTTAAAAGCGATAAACCAAGAGAGAGATGTAAGTACATAGACTAACCATGGCTAAAAATTGATATCTGATGGAAGGTCATATAGGGACTCCGGAAATGCACAACAAAGCGAAGTATTTAAGGGAGCTAACAGGTAATCCAGGTCACACTTTACCGCAAGTGATTTAACACTGTGTACTACTTCAAACCGCGGAGATGTAATAATTCAGTGCCTTTTATTTTGGCCATTAACTGATGTTAAAAGCTTTCACTTCCACAAAATTCCATTATACATAAGGATCTATTATCCGTAACCTTACACGCCCATGGTCGTTTAATCTCACAGTCACTCGGCATCGCGTTTCAGGCCCAAATCACCTGCAAACGGACGAATTTGCAGGACTTCGGCAAAGGTACAGTTCAATTACATTAAACGACTATACACTGATACAGAGACATTATCTTGGCAGAAATAATCCAGAGGACCTTCGCAAGACAAACACGAAAATTCAACACTATGAGCAGAAACAGCCAGTGCAAACAAGTGCGTAATAAGAACGAACATATTTCACAATTATGGTTACTATATATTTTAATCTCAATGCCATCGTCGCCAGCCTGTTTTGAAATTGCACATTCAGAAAAAAGGGCAAGTTTCGCTACTGCACAGTCTAATTCTACGGACATCTGCTATTTATAGTTTTATTTAAGCGCATCCACAGTTTAATCTCGCCGAGAACAAGATCCGTTATCTCCACATGGATATGTCATTGGGCTCGGATGATCGGAGGTGCAATAAGTCTAAAAAGAATCACCGAACCAGTCATGGGATTGAGAAATAAATGGTACCAAAATACATAAACCGCTTAAACATTTACTGATATGGGTACATTCAATTACACCGGGCCTGTTATTGCACCTAAGATTGCAGAATTCAAAGCTAAAGTGTCCGGGAACACTTTCAAGAAATAATCTGCGCTTTAAAAGGAGAATCTTCTTTTTAAAAAACATTTTTCCCCACAGTCAGACTTGGGCGGATAGCCAGCGATCTTACCGCTTTTGTCCCGCAAAGGCAGCGCCTCCTTTCGCGTCACACGGTAGAGGACAAGGTCTGCGGGAAGGAGAAACAGCGCGAGCGGCGCCCACTGAGCAGGCGCGTCCGGCAGCACGCGGCGCTGTGCGCTGCTGGTGCGGCTACAAACACTGGCCGCGAATTTACTGTAATTATCATAGCCTTATTTAATTTAGACAACAGTGGTGGAGAAATTCTATTAATTAAACATACAAATGAAATGCATGCTTGTGCACTTAGTGATTTTTCTTTAATATGTATGTTTATTCAGTGCGGGTGTAGATAGGCCTATTTTTTTTTTATATTTTGATCTTTATACCATGCAATTATTTTGAAAAACCAGACGGAAGATTTTCCTTACGTTATGTACGTTTTCTATTTAAAGAGTGACCTGGGCGTGTCGACATACAGACGTGAATTTCAGGGGACTGATTTGTGCCTCTGTTACGCCGAGAGCTTATACTGCAAAATCCTAACATATTATATGAAATATATATAGGCCTATATAAACTAAAAAGTGATATAAGCAAGGAAAATGTACGGATATGTTCAACATCAATCTGTGTTATTAAGCATTTTTGTACTTCCACTCTACGTTTGTTAA
Organism: Stomatorhinus ivindoensis; assembly: GCA_019775895.2. NCBI lineage: Eukaryota > Metazoa > Chordata > Actinopteri > Osteoglossiformes > Mormyridae > Stomatorhinus > Stomatorhinus ivindoensis. The sequence continues at coordinate 56,865 of JABFEB020000025.1, read as the reverse complement.
GAGTATTTTCTCCCAGTAGCTAACGCACTTCCCTGGCTTCCTACCGCAATTCAAAAACTGGCATTTGAACCGAATGCCTACCAAATTGCCCGTAATTTTTGAACGTGAGCGTGCGTATTTATATTCACTGCGGTGGGCTGCTATCCCTTCCAGGGCGTACCTGGGATAGGCTCCACGAATCCGCCACCCTGATCGGGAAAAATGATTGGAGGATGAACGAATTGTTGTTAATTATCTTGTGTATTAACCATTCATATTAAATGGAACGTGTACACTGCTGTTAGCAACGAAATGTCAACAATATATATCATATCTCTCCACCAGAGGTCGCCACACACCAAAGAGTATTTTTTCCACGAAATGTTTATCGTTAAGGACTTGACAAATATCTTTCGGGGTTTTTGTTCTGCAAGCAAATTTATCACTTAAGGCATTTGAGCAAGACACTTTTACAGTATGTTTAGTGATAAAGTTGAAAACATTTGACTATTTCTTAACCACCTCTTACAATGGCTCTTTCAGTTGTTCTTTTAAAAAGGAAGACTTCATTTAAATGTCTCTGGCCTGCAATGCATCATTCCAATTTAGTTCTTTTGTATAGTTTTTACTGTATCAGGACATGAACCATAGTTGATTTTGATATTTCCCAATACGTGGTCCTGCACTTTCCAACATGTCTTTGGACAACCCAATCCCAGGCTGGAAGCCTTGTATTGATCTTATGGAAAACATGAAGCGCAAGGCAGGGGAATACCCTGGATGGGGGACCTCTGAGTCACAGGTCGCACACAATCTGGACAATTTAGAGGCACCAGTCAACCAATTCATGACAAATGAAGAATGTAAACTCCACACACACACACACACACACATTTACATTCATAGTATCTGGGAGACGTAGGCAGAGCAACTTACATAAGTATTTAAAAGTCTCATCAGTGAATACATTCTGATACTGGTTCAATAGAACCTGGCTAAGAATACTGTCACTCTGAAAACTCTGTTGGCAAGTAATACATTTTTTTAAGAAGAGTATAATCCTGGAAGTGCTAATCCAAGTCCCTCCGAAAGACGTAGGTACTTAGTCGCTGTTTGAAGGCACCCAATGACTCAGACATCTAGGGGAAGTTCCCCTGCTTAACCTTAACCTTAACCACAAGTAACTAACCAAAATACAAGTTGTGTCTTTGGCATCATTTTTGATTGCTGTCACAGATTTTTATAAAACTGAGCTTATCCAAATGGGGACCTGAAAAATGTCCCCAAAATAGAGCAAGTTTCAGGTTTTACCGCACTTTAGAGACATTTTGGTACTCAAATGTGATCTATGCAAACACACACACACACACACACACACACAGCAGTGCCTGATTCAAAACCCTCACCCTGGAGGTGTGAAACAGCATCGGTCCTCGCTGAGCCGTCTGTATTTTGAACTATATGATATCAAATATTAATTCTGTCTCAACAGTTTTATTAAATGTGTATGTCGCTTGACTTGTGCCTAAAATGCAGTCTAAGTAAAGTCTCTGGGCAGAGCCATTCCTGCGCTTCTGCACACTTCACCACGGGAGGTATCTGACTGGCTTCTGCTTGGGCTGATTCATCAGCATCTTTGTGTTGTGCAGACTCAATGCCAACCTTCCCCTCAGAAGGACAGGACGATACCAGCACTTTTACAGGAGACCCATGCTCTCTCTCTCTCTCTCTCTCTCTCTCCCCAGTTTCTTATTTATACATGATATTGTTCCTCTTAATGCACGGCGACACTTAATGCAGTGCCTGACACATTGGTTGTTAAAATGAAATGGTATTTTAAATCCAACACCTTTGATCCAAAGGCAATGGAGACTCTGAACCTCCTATGCCACCGCTCCCCCCACCCCCACAGAGCTGGACGTCCTGGTGACTCGCCCCGCTGACTCACGGCAGCCTGACTGGCTCCTGGGCTCCGGGGGTGGATCGTAACAAGGTAATCACAGAGAAACCGTGTCTCCACCAGATATACAAATAATTTGGAATGTTGGGGTCACGTGACCCAATTGACCCTTATGACAGTTAGCCACATCAGCAAGGGGCTCATTAAAAGCAAAAATAATACATATTTCAGCCATTGTGGGTACAGTACCAAACGACAATTACACTGCATGTTTGTTTAAACTGACCGCTTAACATAATTCCCGGGAAACTGCACTTAAGACTGCCTTACCTGACTTAATCATTCTCTGTCACATCAGTTTACCCCACTTTGACGTCGCTTCCCCCGCTGCCACATCTGTGCTTCGCACCATCTGCAGCAAATGGCCCCATTTATAACATTCGTGTTTTTTCACCGGCGGGTCTTTATTTCTGTATATTTGAGCATGACTGATGAATCTTTGTGGCTCTGAACAGTGTGAATATGGAAAAACAACACAGGCATACAGAATCACATGCAGACCTATAAAAATAAATTCGCTTAGCAGGGATAGAGTATTGATTTAAGGAGGGCTTTGCTGGCATGTGGAGCTACGTAATTATGCTTAATTTCATCATGATTATATGCTGCATCTACAGGCTGTCATTGTGAGTAGTTTCAGAACTGGGCACATAGACTGGGTCCCCTCTGCTCGCCTTCAAAGGCAGAGTTTCTCCGCCCGGTTTCCAGGCACACGCAACTACCTTACCGTACCACCGCAGGGTAAACAATGTGGTCGTCATACCAACCTGGGAGCAGGGCCTGCTCTGTACAAACAGCTCCACCGGCATAGCCCGCAGCGAGCGAGCGGCTCTCGACAGAACGTGAGCTGTGGAGGAACGGGATGTAGGGTTAGGGTTATGGGGGGCTCTGGCTGTAGGACTGAGACCTAAAGGAATTGGATTGAAATGATTCCAATGTGCGATAAAGGATTACTAAGGTACGCTGTCTGAAAAAAGGGCACAGTTTTGTTCCACGAGGTACAAACAACATTAATGTACCCCCAACGGTACAAAATGTAAATCAGAGTGTTTTACCAGAGTACTTTATATTAGACTAAAAGGTACCTACGGTTAGGATACAGTCCACAGGCTCTTGAAGGTACAGACCCAGGCACAAGTAATTGTACCTTCATAGGTACAACTTGGTACTTTTTTCTGGCAGTGTACAGGACAGAATAAACTGTGGGTGACAAGGAGAAACAATTCGGAAACAATTAATTCCTCCTGTAGTGATCGAATAAAGTTATGTCGTTGTACTTTTCTCACAGTTCTTTGTGATCTTCAGTACTTTCTCCTGTTGCCAACACGAGCCTACACAATTTCAAAGAATGAATATATCCGTAATAGTCTGGCTTTCTTTGAGACGACCCTTACAAATTTCGGGACAGTTCAAGTCTCACCCATAAAACAGGCGGATTGTTCAGTTTCTCCTGACTACAAACTAAAACCCGTCCAATGAAAACACGGCGATACAAGATGCCAGGTTATTTCTCAGAGCAAAATGCATTCCAGCAATAAAAATATGGTTTTCGAAAACATTACACTTAAACCTATAAAGAAATTCCCCAGAGAAGCAGAGGGAAAACTGGAATTTGAAAAAAAAAGTTCCTTCCTGTCCCAAGAAACAACAAATAAAATAATCTTTCCCAAGTGCTTTCACCTCTTCATATACACATTAAAAGAATAGAATAGTTCTCAGTGGGCGCCTGAGGAAACCCCTTCTGTCACGATTTCTTTCATCCCAAGACACTCAGAGGAAAAGTTTTCGGCACAAGAGGACCCACCGGAGGTTTGAAATTGATACCAGGACTCAGAAACACCCCCTCGTCCATTTCTGCAGTCGGTGTAATTCATGACATCTGTTCTCACCACAAGCAAACATCACTGCCATTCCGTAAAAAAAACCATAATAAAATACTCTGCCCTTTAAAGAATTTATCTCCTTTCTCGTAAACATTACGATTTTAAGCGCTCTAACGGAGATATATCGCCCGCACTAAACAAGCAGAAGAATTAACGGGGCACAAGATCCTCAGTAAATACGAGGCAACCAAAATCAGCCGCTTGGCGCGTACGCTTCAGAACAATGTATTTTACGGCCTCTCAGACGTTACTCATTAAATGTTGCTTTTTCCCCATTTATGCGTAATTTGCTGAGTTTCACTGAACATTTTTGGTTTGAGTCAGACACGTCTGAGGTTTCCAAATTAAGCCAAATAATGTACACCGAGAAGAAAGATCTTCTAGCATTCATTTTCGTATGGGATTCGAACCTTGGTTCATTTGATATTTTGGTTCTTTCGTTTAGTTTTGCCCATTTTTTGAAAGCTTTTCTTCGCATGTCACTAAACGAAAAAAGATCTTCAGTTCCTGGATCACCTTTAATCATCACTCTTGCAATTCATTTTGGCAAACAGATTCCAAAAAGCATCCATCCATCCATCCAATACAGATTCGCCATGAACTAAACACATTATCGCACTAGTCCATTACGAATCTAGTATGTTGCCATGTTCAGGTGCGTAATGGTCGCTCTTCCACCCACCCGTGGGACCAGTGAGACCAGTTGATCTTAGTACTAGGTTTACCTTTATATCCGCATCTGTCCCGACAGCCAACAGCTCACCTGCACCGGATACCTCGTTACGACGTAGCAGCAATACGTTCGTTTTTACGAGGGTTGAGTTGATATGAAGTGACAGGCAACGAACGACTTAACCGATTTTACAGCTCGATTTTGTTTTACAGGAGCAATGCCCCAAGGTGTGTTTTTTTTCCAGCACATACCAGAAGGGTGTCTCCTAGCATCTTGACCAGGCAAACTGAGACTTCTGCTCTCACGATCTAGTGCCCTTCTGGGGGTCTTCCTGCTCCAGATACAAATATGGTATTGTTCAACTCCAGCGAAGCACGTAAAAATACCGAAATCATCAGTGCAGTACCTTCACAATAACATAAGCCGTTTCCAGGCAGCTGGTTTCCATTCAATAAACAAAAGATATTTTACTACCATGTTAATTTTATTACCCATTGCAGAAAGGTCTTTTTCAGATTATCCGAACTTTTGTATAAGTCGATTCAAGAAAATTTCTGTCAATATTATTTACGCGTATACAACATACAACTTTGACATGCTGTTCTTATTACTTCGGCTGGTTTCCTGTCTAGGGAATCCTCTGCCTTACGGCTGGCTTCGGGTGACGGTACAGGTAGCACCAATAGTTTAAGGGCCATCGGTGAAGAGTTACAAATTAGTGGATGAATATTTTATTGAAGAAAGGAAAACACTGTGTAAACAGATTGATTTGTGATTTAATGTTTTGTGACGACATGCGGACACTGATCATGCAGCGTTACCTGTTTTAGTAACAAATAACCTTCACTAGCAATTCCGGTGATTCATCTGTTTTTCGTTTGTTGACAATATCAGTTTTTCAACCAGTTCTATGCTCGCAAACGCAAAACGTTTCTTGGTACAAACACAAAATGCATAATCCGTAACGTATTAATACACAATGCATTCCCACAGGTAAACACGATGTCCTGCAACACTATACATCAACAGTTAAGTCCTTACAGTAGCATGCGGTTCTCGTTTTGTGGTAGGCTATTCCAAAACGTTGCTGGTTTAATTCTATTAACAAACCCACTTGGAACCGTAGCTTAAACGACGTTAGATTTAGCACGGCTACAGTTAAATCGTTCGTGTCATATAAGCGTGCCGTTCCTGTCGATTTTGCTTTGTGTTACGGACGTAGCTTTGCATAAAGAACCAATTTAAGTAGATGGATATTTGCCCAGAAGGTTGTTAGTTCACATCCCTGCTTCAGTTTTTGTGCCAAAGTGGTCAGTTGTACTAACTCCCAACTATTTTGAACGATAACAGCGCATACAGTTATTCCAAAAGGGCAACAAAGTAAATATGTCATGTCTAATAATTAATCTAACATTATAGTCAATCATTAATCTATTATCGGCCATTACATCATCGACATTAATGCCTTGCTAATTCCAAAATGTTATAGACGTACATAACGTGCAGGTAGACCTATAATTTTTCGAAGTTTGATACTATGCTTAATTATATTTCATAAATACGTTTTTCATCTATGTATTGCAGTAATAGACGGGAACTTTAAACAGACGAAAACAATAATTATAGCTTTGGAGTTCACAGCAGCTGTTAAATACTTACAGGATTTCACACATTACAATCGAGTATTATTCATAAAACGATGCACTAGCTTTTGGCGCCGTCGCCCGCTACACAGCAGGTGTCTACAACCGGGACTTAAAAGAGAATGAACTAAAGAGTAAGTGATTACCCGCCCCTGGAGACGATGACAGCAGAGCCGTGTGTGCGCACTGCCAGCAACGCGCCGAGGATCGCAAAGCGCCTGCAAGTAAAAGCGGGACGTCCACTCCGCAAACTCACGCAGCAAAGGACAACAAAAGACAGAGGAGGCGTGAGATCATCCGAGCGACCGTCTGACTTCTGCTTTTAATGATGCTGCTGCATTAGATGACCAATACTGGCCACTTTCAGCCCAAAGGAGAGTAGACAAAAGCGACTCCGAGTCTCCTTATCTCGCTGCGAACGAGAAGACGTGACACTTGAAAGTTTTAAGGACGGCATGATCACTGCGGTTGCGGGCCACGTCGAATTTCTGTTTTGTTAAAATAATAACCATGATTATCAGGTAAGTGCGACTTGTACAGAGAGCAGTGAATCTGTTATATATATAAATATTTATGAACAGAAGTGTGGCTGTCCTAACTAAACTGAAGAACTTCACTTATTTGTGCAAAACTGTCTGTTAAGTAGAACTGTGATCCCTTTCCATATGTGGTTATAGTGTAACAAGGTAAGCTTGGATGAATTGTGTTCTGTTAGAGAAAGTAACCCATCGGTTATGTGGATCGAACATTGTTTTGCCACGGAGCTGCCGCTCTTCTCAAATATTTCTTAAATGGTCGTCTTGGACGTTTGCGTCATGTTCAAGTTATTCTCGTAGACATGCCTATTCTTAACCATTTATTTGCATTTTAAACGCAATGTCGTAAAATGTATTCTTTTTGCCGTAACACTTTAATAAATGTGTCAAACTGATGTTTGAATGAGAACTAAAATTGTTTACCCCAAGTTTCAGCATTTATTTTAACTTAAACTGAATTTTAACAGAAAGTGGTTAATAATTCAACTTAGTCACTCGACTTCCTTTAGTTCTTAAGAATGTACTGCAGGCGATTATCGTAAGATATTTTCCAACGCAACGCAGACACGCTCTGTTTTAGCAACGGTCGGTAATTCAGTTTCGGCCGGACATGTTTGACTATGACAGTAAGACCTAAACCACACATTTTACATCCTCCTACAAATCCCAAAATCCATTCCCAGTGCTGTCAGGTACTCATGAAACAGATAATACCATACCTCCTTATGGACTACAGACATCTAAACTTAATAGCCATTGTTAGATTAGCCACAATTAAGGCCATAATTTAAATGTTATTATAAGATTTAATACTGAATTCAAAGAACCGTGTAGGGGTCTGCCTTGTCATAAATTACTCATGTCATTAATTAATTTAAAAAATAGCGTAGTTTAACAGTCAAGCGATCGTGATGCACAAGTTCATGCGTGCAGTTTTTTTCACTTGTAATGACTCATTTTTCACTTTCTGATTTTCAATTGTCTAGTTTACTTATCTGTTCATTTAACCCACCTTCTCCGATGTCGCCGTGTAAATTGGTTAAGCCTTAAGGTATTAAATGGCTCACTGGGGACACTGTAATTGCGCTATCTTAGCACTAGGAGGCGCTATGCACGTAAACAGTACTCAGGGCAGTTCATGCCTTGATGGTACAACATGAAACTTTTTGTAGTGATGATATGATTCTCAAGATTACACAATACTCTCAGGTATTTGCGATGAATTTCGTTCAAATAAGTGATACTGATGAATACGTCTGTCGAATTTTGAACCAAATAAATAATGCGAGCACTTTAATGAAAGAATTATAAATGAACGTACTGTCTGCGCCTTTATGTCTTTTAGATTCGCGTGCCCTTGGCCTCATTGTATAATGTAATACAAAGAGGTAGCATGCGTTGTAACATACAGAGCCCTGAACATGCAGTGTTACCTGACTGTACCACACTGTGCTACTTGGACAGAATATGTCACCTAAGTAAT
>JABFEB020000024.1:333529-344145 GCA_019775895.2 Stomatorhinus ivindoensis | reverse complement strand
GACGCACAGTGCAGACCGGCGTGTGAGTGCAGACGCACAGTGCAGAGCGGCGTGTGAGTGCAGACGCACAGTGCAGAGCGGCATGTGAGAGGAACACCCTCATGCTCATCCGGGTACAGCAGAGTCAGCGATGCCAGTCAAACACTCACAACCCCAGGTACCAGAGCGCTCTCGTTCCACAGAGCAGCAGACTGAGAACCGCGAGTGACGAACAAGGCCAGAGAAACAGCAATGAGACAGGGGCGCAAACCCACGTCAAAACCGCCGCCGAACCGCGTGCCGTGGGGTGCGTCACCACGCACAACCCGAGCTGGGCATGCATCTTCTGCCATAAAGTGTCACATAAAAGCGGCAGGGCTGAGCCGGCGCACACATGGCATAAACGTGACATACGGCACGAGCGGAAAGATCCGGGGCGACGCGGCCGTTACTGCCGCCGCCCGCCCCTATCAGCGGAGCCGTTAATCCAATTTACTGGGGGAGGATCTGGGTTTGTGGCGGAGCCCCCAAGACACACGGTGCGGGGAACGGAAAGTGTCTCCACAAAGAAGATAGGAGGCGCGGGGGGGGGGGGGGAAGAGGGCGGGCCTGGCTGGGCTGGAGTGAGCCCAAAAGGAAGGTGGTGCAACCTGGCTGCCCGCTATCCCCCCGCAGACTCAAGTCTTGCGAAGAAAATAAAGTTTATTGCCTGGAAAGAGGGTGCTGGAGAAGGGAGGGGGCAGGTTGGGGAGAGCATGTAAAAAGCACTAAAGCAATAGAGGTGAACAATTAGACAGATGGCCGGGATTCGGGGGAAAAAGAGAGGGGAAAGAACGGGCGCAATCGTTCAGGAATTTTACGATTTTACGAGAAGGCTGACAACTCCGCAGCGCTTCAAGGACGCAGGAAAAGTTAAAGCCACCAGAGCCGTCGCAGTTTAACATGGGAATAACTGCTGAGTGCGCATCAGGAATGGCGCAGGTGATAACACCAACTTCTGCTGGCTAAATAAGTTCCTCCCATTTATTTCACGGCAATGAAGGGGGAAAAAATGAAAACCCCACACGATCAGAAATAGCAAGGAAAGAAAATGTGCATTTCCATCTTCATGGACCGCAGCTTAGCAGCAAATTATATTTAAAAGGAACTCTAGGTCACTGAAGGTGATTTTGGGGAGGGGAGGGACAGAGTACGTCTATGACAGAGAGGCCCTTTCGGGGGACTTGCCTTCAGAAACAAAAAGAAAACAGAAACTGGCTTCATTGACAGTTTTAGCCAAGCTAAAATCCAACGGTCACAAAGGGAGAACGCCCGAGTAAGGTGACGATCACAGTCGTGGGAGGGTTATGGGGACGCACCAGGTGACCGCTGACGGCTCTCGGGAAATAAAATGTCGGCCGGGCCCATCTCCTAGGGAGAACAGCTGTCCGCAACATGTGGATGACCTTTCTGACACCCGCTGTAGCGGGGGGGTTGGGGTGTGCCTGGGAAACCGGTCCAGAATGAAAATCACCGCTTGGTTCTGGAAGAGCAGCTCCTCAGAGAGGAGGGCGTGAGACCCCCCCCCCCCCCACCGCTCTCACCCCCTGCGTTGCCATCTCCGGTAGAACTACCCAAAACCCAAAAGTCGAGTCCCACCCCTGCAGTTACAGCTGGAAAAAAGTCCATAACTGCATTTTACAAACATGCTCATTTGCAGAATCCTTTGTTTCTTCCCTTATTTGGCAGCATCTGACACACCACATCAATCTGATGAAAGCAAGCATGAGTAAAATACTAAACTACACAGGAGATTTAGCTTAAAAATGATTTATGGGCCATTGCACAACTCATGACTCAACAGTGTACCTGTGTACATCCATGTGGCACTATTCACAGAGCTGACCAGCCAATCAGCGATAAAACACTATTCACAGAGCTGACCAGCCAATCAGCGATAATTCCAGCCCCCGATGCAGGTGGACACATGCGTTTTTAGTGTCCCAACAGACCACAGCCACTCGGCATGTCCCAGCACTTCCTGACCGCTGGGTCCTCACCAGACCCCCCCCGTCCCAGGGGCCTCTTTTCACCATGCAGGGCAAATCCGTCACCTGTCCAATGAGCTCGTCCCACTCTCTCTTCCTGATTACTACTGTACAGTGATCTTTATCAGGGGTGCAGTGGTATTCCAACATGTCTAAATGCCACATCGAGACAAAGGCACATCCGGAGGCAGCAGTCGCTCAACCAACAGCTTGATGGAAGGACCAGCATCACTCGTGCAGTTGATATTCATCATAAACGGTTATTTTCAAACAGGTAACAATAACCACTATATGGCACTATTGATCTGACAGCCAAGGCCTGGTAAAAGGATAAAGTAAGGAATGAAGGGCCAGACACAGATGCGATCCGTGACACATTTGAGGGACTTGAAAGATGAATGCAATAAAACTGCAGGCGGAAGGAAGAAGATTCACGCCGGTGAACTGAGAGGGAAGGCGGGGGGCGGGGGGTTGATGTCTCACATCGGAGAGCAGCGCTAATGCAATTAGAAATCTGGCCCTCCGATTCAATCAAATTAAGCGATGAGATGGAGCCCCCCCACACACACACACACACAGACACCCCAAATGAAATGGCAAGACACTCCACTGACCCATTTAACGGTTACAGGCTACCTTGTAACAGATCTGCTAGCGTGAACTTCCTACTCCCTAACCACCGAGACTCCAGAGGTTCAGTGCAGTGGCTGTGGATTGACTGTAAGAAAGATATCGAAAAGGTCTAATAATCCAGTATCACATTGGCGATATTAGCAATGCACATTTTAACAGACATGCGAAACTCCCTATTTGCCCTATATTTAGTGTCTCTTTAAACTGCTGCTTCTTGGCTAGTTCGGTCGACAGCCTCCTCTGCAATGTTCACGTAGAGAAATCAGCAGTGAGGTCACAGGAGCAGAGTGACTTAGGAACGACACCTAATAACTTCTGCTGTTTCATTCCTGGAGGCTGCCTTTGAGAAGAGAACGGAAAAAAAATTGAATTAAAAAAGAAAAAAGAAAAACAGTGACCTTTCCTTGACCAACCCACAAAAAATCTGCTCATCAACTTTTTACGGCTGTATTTCATGATACACTTTTTAAAGAAGAAAAAAGGAGGGAAAATGGCAGAGCATGAGGCTCATTTATCATACTGCCACAATTATGACACTTGTTCATAAATACCGTCCAATCTCCTCTCCACCTGGCTGAGTGTTCCATTCAGCCTACCAGCACCGCCCTAATTACCGCCCCACTCCGCTCACACCTCACCTCGCAGTCCACCCCGTTATCTCCCCCCTCCCTGAGAGAGGCTGCAGGAGAACCTTTAATTGTGCACTGCACAATCCTTCTTACACACGCTGGGTGTTCCTACAAACACACCCAGGTGTCAAAACACTCTCAGACTTTATCTCACACACTGCAGCATTTATTTATTTATAAAAATGTTTTCAGAACAAATATACATACAGTATGACTGCCAAACTATTATCATATTGATTAAAATAATAGCTATGATACTGTACAGAAGTCTATAAGCATAAAAATATTGGAACCCCACACAATGGGATACACATAGCTACAGCACACAGTGTCACATACATACACACACAGAACAATTAATAAGTCCAGCTACTCCAGAGGAAAGGGAAAAATGTCCATTCAGCACATGAAGGCAAAATATGCAATTTTCCCAAGTTAAGTCTATAATAAATTGATTTCTGTTTTCTCTGACATGGTTCCTTCCAAATGAAAGCCAGATAATTGAAAGATTTTTGCCTTTTCTCCACCCGTTCCGTAAAATCAAGCTGCAAATCAAATTTTGTGTTCTGGGATAGAGAGAAGACGACGTGAGGACACGGAAGCAGTCCCCCATCCACGTTTTGGAAGAGCGCCGTTTCGTGTGAAATGGTCATGACTTCTCCCAAGGAAAGTTCCTGTTTTTTTAAGAGGAGGGAGGGGGGAAATAACTGACAATCAATACAAATTGATTCAAATAAGAGCAAAAATCGAAGTCGCTACATCATGCAGTAGAAAATTGATATACAAAATGAAAAATAAAAAGGAAAACGGTCATATTCGTAATACATTTCGAACCTAAGCAGGTGTAAGATTATGTTTTGTTGAAACAACGGGCATTAAAGTTTCACCGTGTTTACGGATGACGTCAAGGGAACAAGGGAAACCGACGTTCAGGCTCTAACCTGTTTACGAAATGTACAGCACTGTAATGGTGTCCAGCTCACCGCTAAACGGCACTTTTCCACTGCTCCAGGTACCGTACTTTTGGTACTACGAGGTGGTACCAAAAGAACGGTACTTCAAGGTGTTGGTGTTCCACTGGCACCGATGCCGAATAACATCACAACCGAGGCAGAGTATTTTGTACTGAATTGGAAAAATGGCTGTAGTATGACTGACAACATGCGATATTAATAACATCACGTTATGCGCACCCAAATCTTACATCACGAGTCAATCTGATTAAGATCAGACTTTTTCCTCTTCTTCAATTTGGTTCGGATATTATAGTGCAGGAAGTTTGTCCCGCTAAAACATTTTCACTCTGTTGTAGGAAAAAAACGAACAAGTTTTGCAATTTAATAATTATTCCTTTTCAAGATTGTCTAATAAGCATTTAAAAATCAGTTTAAAGTTTATCTCCGTTGCTTTTGCATGAGCGTTGCATGCACGTTCTCGTCGTAATCGTGATGATTTTCATCCTTGCTGTTTAAACCACTCCTATACGGGTTCGTGACAAATTTATGTTGAACTCCATTTTTGTTTTATAAATACCCCAATATTTATTACATCAAAAACACATTGCAATATCTGAAATATCTCCAACACCGTGCTGTAATAGTATATTATACAAAATACTTTATTTCTTGTTATGCTATCCTGATCCTGTTGTATCTGTTCCACCGATCAGATCACAATTTAAGCTTGTGTCACTTCCTTTGTCCTTGCAGTCATTATTATTAACTATTATTTCTACGTATGTGACGTAATGGGTCAGTCGGGAAAATCCCAATGCTAACAAAGTGAAAGGAGCCATATCGCCACCTACTGAAGCGGAGTCGGTCAATAAATCGATTTCCTTCCCGTGCATGTATAGTGGGACAAGGACAGTGGTCCGATTAAATGGAGTAGTCCACCTATAACCGAAGCTCGACTTAGTTGTGCATGTAATCGCAGTGAGTGATGAGTATAAAGCTGACCGTGAAAGCGGACCGAACAGAGGTGTTGTGTCTCCGCCTCTAAAGGCGGCTGGTGTCTACAGCACTGAGCCACACGAAGCCAGCGACCTCGGTAAGCACTGTAAGGCCAAATGAAAATTACAAACGTTTTACTGAAAATGTGACAAAAAACCCAAATCTCATTAAATACATAAATAATGTCGATATGTGATCATTTTACTAAATCCCAACTTTCGGATATATTTCATTTATAAGACTTACAGCACTTACAGGCCTAGTATAATACACAGAATACACTATCAGTGTTTAAATATTTTAATTGGATTAGATCGATCGATCTATCACGCACACGCCTACTAGCGCCATTAGCCAATGATATTAGGGGCGTGGCTGAGCATTACGACTCACTTTAACAGCGCCACTGAAATTAGGTCCCTAGCCAATCGCAAACAGCGCTGGAGATTATATACTCGTAAATGCCGACGCCTCCGCCAGCGGGGGTCCCGATCCGCAGTTCATCTGGAGTTCACATCCGAGTCTGAATGTACTTTATTATACCCCGTATCCGTAATTTGCCATTTGAAAGCTTGACTTTAGGGACGTCTCCTATTAAAACGATTAATGTCGAAACGTACTTATGTTATGCACCGGAGGGAAAAGGAAAACATACTCTTACTAGACACCTTTTACTGTTGCTCTGTGTTCATGAACGAGGGACGTATCCTAATCACTATCAATGGTGGAATATATCCTTCTAATCCGTACAATTAGGGTTTAATGCTTTGCTTTGAACATTTACCGGCTTCAAATGTTTGGTGCAATTTCTATCTGCTTCCTCTCCTTTTTTCATAGTCAAAAGTGTACAATGAGAGAAATCTAAATTTGCATCTGTATGTGATGGAGGTTGAAATAATGTATCTTCATCGTCTGAGGGATTGAGAGATTTACACCCAATTTGCCTCGCCACTCGTGCAGGTTTGCATACTGTGCACATTTCGAAAGCTGTGTGCCGTGTCCCTCCAGTACCCTGACGGCTGCATTTTAATACAATTTCCTATTACGCCCTAATATTTCAGAGCTACAAATAAGCCTTAACAATCACATATTTACATGGGCCTCATTTGGCAATTCAGCACTGGGCTTTTGCAGCATTACGAATTTGTCAAGTTGGTCAAAAAGAACTGAAAACAGTCCGAAAGAGACTGGCGAAGCACCCACTACACATAAAGTAATAACGAATCGGGTAAAATGGCTTAAATGAGCAATTTCATGTAAATATTTAATCTTAATTAGCAAGCACTATATTACGAATCACATATCTTTTAATCTACAGTTAAATATTGTTATAAAGCCTTATACCGGTTTTGACATTTTTAAAAAACAGCGGAAAAACCTTCGGTGTTTCTTTGTTGTTTAAATTAAGTCAAAGAAATTTGTAAACATTTCTGCTTCGATTGCTGCCAATTAAGGTATTTAAACTGAAGTGATGTGAATTCGGAGGACCCCAATGCCTCTGCAAGGGAGCGCGCTGGTGTTCGGTCGAGTTAGGCTACTGTAGTGCTAATCGATAGCCCTAACCCTAACCCTAACTCTTACCCTTACCCATACCCCACAAAAACCACTAAAACCCTTTTTCTAACCTTAACCCTAACCCCTAAAACCTAACACTAATCCCAAAACTGCACATGCGCAGAATGGCTCGATAGCACGTCTCGATGGGTAGATCCACTCGTCAGAACACCGACGTGCAACATTAGACTGACAGATATTACAGCCTAAACGAACTATCCTCGATTTAGCACCAAATGATTATGCAAAAAAACAAGAAAAAACTGGCATAGCATGTTGTGCTGTAAGATTAAGCATCCTATCAATGCATGCATTTTATTCCATAAATGCAAGTTTTATTTCGATAAATTAAAATTAATTGACCAGCATAAGCCAGGTGGCTGTTAATTTGTGAATTATTTCCTGCAGGATGCTGGATACAGTTTGAGCAGTCAGCTTTGCATCAGAAACAACCGAAATAAGCAATGAATTCTGTATGTGTGTCAGATTCTGATTACATCTGCTTATAAAGTCATGTTTAGAAATCATAATGTTCATCTTTCTGTGGAAAAATGTAACAAATTTACAAACATTGTTTGAATTTCACAGTAACTTTCAGCTGCAAGAGTCAGCAGAAGGTTGACTTGGAAGGAAGCAGCATTCTATATCCTGTCGGGTGTTTTTACTTCTGATGAGATTTTCGTCTAATTGAGGACCCAAAACATGCGGATTCCAAGCGGAGCGCGTGACCACAGGGGGGAATGAGGGAGTTTGGTGATGCTGAGATTCCCTTTGAAAATTTGATTGTCCTCCATTCAAAACAGGGCTATTCAGTATGAGAAAAGTAAAACACAAGAAAAGGCTCTGACAGGAACCACTTTGATCTTCCAAGCTGTCATCCTAGCCACAATATGTTTTATTCTCTGGATTGTACAATCTCAAACACGCCATTAATAAAGCCCTTTATTCAGACCATACATACAGTTAGTGCTATAAAGCAGCTCACGCATCACTGCGATGCTTCAAACGCTTTGTTATTGAATGTTATCGGTTTTAGTCGAAAATTGTCGTGGCTTTTTAAATTTTCAAATATGTTTCTCAAAGTAATGTATTATTACATGCATCGGCCAGTTGTCAGGAAACCTGAACACACAGGCTGAAGTGATGAAATCTGCACCTTCATTAAAGCTCCCAAAATCAAAACTAAATCTTAAAACAGAAATGCGAATGAGGCCCTCTTTATCGCAGTAGCATCAGCATTGCTCTTCGTTTAGGAGGAGAGTCCACTGCCTAATTGGCTCCGAGCTTCCGTTGCTATCAAGAGCAAACCGGGCTTTAAGCTACAAGATTCCCATTAAAAATAAACGAGTACGAAAATGAGTCTAGCTTTGATTGCCTCACTCATAATGAGCGACGTCTCAACCTTTTTAATACGTCTCCCATTTGCTTAGAAAATGTTTATATTTCATCAACATGGTAGACCGATTCCGCAAACAGCAGGCAAGTTCTGAAACACAGTTTCACTCAAAAAATCGAAAAATACACAGCGACCAGCCCCCCCGCTCCGAACACCCCCTCCTGTTTAGCGCAAGAAACATTGGCTCATTTCCTACATGAGCGAGTTCCTCAATTTAACGCCAATCTTTTGAAGGTAATGTCACACCGTCTGATCTCCACAACCTTCAACACGTAACACTGCGTTATCTACATTCTCAAAGAAAAAAAATGAAGGAGTGACAGCGGAAAACACATCCATCTGTTTATTTTTCCACAAAGTAGCCTGGTTTGAGAATGGTAAGACGTTTATGCATTCAAGTCGAATTGGACAGAGACTCACACTCCCACACATGGTAATTAAAATAGGATTAAGCTGCAAATTAAATGGAAAAAAATATTATTTGGGACAATATCCTGTAGCACACAACGTTCTGTTTATATTAATGCATAATTCACATATCAAGCCAGGCCGATGGAAGCCTACTGTGAAATAGGGAGAAATACTTATTGTTTCATTTTTCTTCTTCTTCTTCCAGACTTTTAATAAGGGCTGTATCTGAATACTGTTATGCAAAATAATAGCCTGACTTATTTACTATTTTCAAAAACTATGTACAATATATCGCAATCATGTTCTGCTATTATTGCATCTCATTATGGTTGACAAGTCTTTAATTAGTAAAGGCAACTCAACATTTGAGAATATGGTATCCTGAAAAAAATCCATATATTTTTGTTAGTCTTCTACCTGTTTTTTGTTTAATGACTTTAATGATTATGTTTTTTGTTTAATGACTCCCAAATCATTTTTTCCACCAATGAAGTACATTTATCTCAAACAGAAGCCAGAATCTGGGTCTTGGTAGTAATCATCACAAATGAAAGTTATCCTAAAACAATGACTCACGTTTATTAAATGAATACATGACAAGCAGATAATGACTAAGCTAACTAACCCCCCTTCAGACAAACACCCCAGTAACACTGCAATGTTTCATTACAAGATGACCCTTTATGCACAGAGGACTGAGCTGCATTGCATTAAATAGCACAAATAATTAGCCCACTATCTGCTTCGTTTCCCCCAAAATATGACCCATGTCATGTATTTATCCTCAGTTCCATTTATAAGGATTGATTACCTCACTGACGAAGCAGCGTCCCCTTGTCTTTCCTTAACTGGGATTAGAAGTAGATTTTGGAAGGTGAAGTTTTCCATTATCTCATTAAAACAACCTGATTTCATTTTGGTTTAAAACCACACCTAGAATTCTGGAACTACCTTGATGAAACAAGAAGCTTATTACTTCATCATATGAGGTGCTAATGTGGATTGAATGTAGAAGCAACAATGTGGTTCACTCAAAACAGCGCTTAACTTTTAACACGACACTGAACACGGCCCTGACTTCTGTTTCACTGTCCTATTTATAAATACATGAAAGAGTTTACTGTGTGTGTGTGTGTGTGTGTGAGTGTGTGTGTACATCGGGCTACAACAGAAGAGTTATATGATAGACCAAGGGCCTTAAATGCGATGGAAGGAGAAATAAATTAATCAAGCTGCCAAATAAGAGGGCTGGGGTTGGACTTCTTTCTGATCTCATTACTTCCCCATCACCCTTTTTAAAAACACCCTCTTTGTAAGATCACTAATTAAGGATCATGAGTCTGAGGGAGGGTAGGGTGGCCGGGGGGGCGGTCAGGCTGATCTATCACTGCTGTAACTTACCTTCATTTGTCATTCTAATACCTCACTTCTGAAACCTTTTCAGGAGGAGGCACTAATGGATCATCATGGACTGTAACTGTCACCCCCCCCCCTCCCTATTTTAAGTGCTTTTTTTATAAGAAGCGTTTGTACAGTTGCAGACTGTCCTTGTAGGGCTTGGCTGGGGTTCTGTTCCTCTCAGTGGTTACACCTGGAGGAGGAAAACTGTACGAAGGCAAAGAAAACAGACCCCCCTCCCCCATTAAGGCTGACCCACCCCAGGACCCACAAAACCCCAACATCCTCTTCTCAGGTGCCAAGGGAACAGCAGCTCTTCATCTGAAGGCTCACTTACCAGTATCTAACTTTACACTTAGAGGCTGTGTTTTCTAATGTATTTATTTTGCATTATTCAAACTTTATTAGTAACAGGATGTTTCTTTCCTAACACAGCAGGGCAGCATTGACAGACTGAAATGGACTGGAAACTGAGCCGTAAAGTCTGGGAATGTGGCTGACCGCGACGGCTCCTCCCAGAACACGCATAATAACATGCGTGGTAACAAACACCACGCCGACTCCTCCCAGAACACGCATAATAACATGCGTGGTAACAAACACCGCGCCGGCTCCTCCCAGAACACGCATAATAACA
>JABFEB020000024.1:287081-300783 GCA_019775895.2 Stomatorhinus ivindoensis | reverse complement strand
CCCACTGCTCCAAATAAATGCCATTGCAGCGATCGCTCTCACTGTCCTCAAAGAGCATATATTTAAAGGTTTACAGGTGCATCTCCCTGTGGGATGGAGCTTACAGGTGACGTCCCTTACTCTTTATTAGATAAGGTTGCCCAGCTCACAGACTGTTGGAGGGAGCTGGACTAAGAGCTCACTGATCAAAAGGAAACACACAACCCCCCAGCGAAAAAGCTTGAACGTGGACAATGGCCTGTACAAAAGCACATCACACATAGGATCTGCCTCAAATTAGGAAGCACGTTTTATAAACAAAAGCAGGCCAATGGGCATGAGCAGAACTGAGAATGTAAAACGTGCTCTTAGGAGTTTTACTTTCACAAAAATGTTCTGAGGGCAGAACAAAAAAATGATTGGTTCAGAGAGACGACCAATCAGATTGTTGAGGAGGTGGAGCCAAGCACCTAGAGGAGGCAGGACCAACAAATTCAATGCAAATTCAAAGGTCTTTTGGTTTTTATCTCTCTAAACAAGCATTTTTCATTCTGCCCTTAGAACATTTTTGTGTAAGTAAAACTCCCACGAGCGTAAAATACACCTTCCCTCCAGCACAGCAAATCCACCATCTATTATGGGTGATGGAATCGGTGATATTCCATTCTCTACAACACTGACAGAGCTGCAGGCCCTCGTGGGGGCGCTGGAGGGTGAACTTACCCACTCCTCCTGGATGAGGTGCACGGCTTCGCCAGCCCGGGTCTTGTTCCGACATGCAAGGATGACACGAGCTCCGTGGAGAGCAAAGGACT
This sequence comes from Stomatorhinus ivindoensis, assembly GCA_019775895.2. Classification (NCBI taxonomy): domain Eukaryota; kingdom Metazoa; phylum Chordata; class Actinopteri; order Osteoglossiformes; family Mormyridae; genus Stomatorhinus; species Stomatorhinus ivindoensis. Next base: position 299,989 of record JABFEB020000024.1, on the reverse strand, counting down.
TTGCAGTTTCAAAACCTTCAGGAAGACGGGGGAAGAGAAATGGACAGTTAAATGTATGGAGATAAATATTTTGGAAAATGTTAAAGTCCGTGTTCTTTTTTAGGGGTTTGTGGATTGGGATTGAAAATTGGAGATAGATATTATGGAAAATGTTCTATCAATTTAAAAGCCATGGGCTTTAATCATATGCCTTTCAGAGTAGAGTGATGAAGCTCACTGAATTAATTTGGGAAGAAACTACCCATATTTTACAGATTAAATTAACAGCAGCACAATCACAATTGTAGACTAATGATTCACGAAATAAATGAACATAAAGTAACACAAACCCAGAACATGGAAAGGAGAAGCTGTATTTCGAATTCATTTGGAAAGGAATGCAGCAAAATGCAGTTCGATTTCCAGCTCTTAACATCAAAACGCTAGTTGTTCGCTTGTGACTTCAAAGGAGCAATGATAAGAATGTTTAGCCAATCAAAACTCCTCTAACAACCAATGTCAGGAGGCTTCTGACTTCACGCCTCTGCCGAAATCTCACCCCAAAGACCATATCTGACTCCTTGGACAGACAGTTTTACACCCAGGGCAAGGGTAAACCACTGACCGAGAGCCTTGGGAGATTCAGGGCAGGGCTGCTTTGGAATCAGCCTAACTTAGTGAAAGTTTAAAGCTGCTGACAGGTATACAGTCTGCGCAGACGATACCGGTAGTCAGTTTGTCTCCTGGTGCATCGAGTGACTTTTCATAGGTGGTCAAGTAACGCCAGTTTGACTGACATCAGTGTCTGACACCTGAAGAGCAGCAAGCTGAAAAGACTGTAGTGCAGAGCCTGGAGATAAAAATTGCTGGACGCCATCTTAGAACATCCCCCCCGGGACCCAGAGAGCTCCCAACAGCTCTGAGGCGGCGCGCGGAGAGCGCAAGGGCCGTCTCGGGTTAGCACACCGTGTGAGAGATGGGGGAATTCTCTGGACCCATTTAAAGTGCCTGGCAACCTCCTCAACCACATAAAAACACAGCCATGCTCCTGTGGCCCTCAAACAGCACCTTCCGAGTTGGCCCTCAAACAGCACCTTCCGAGTTGGCCCTCAAACAGCACCTTCCGAGTTGGCCCTCACGGCTCCCGGTCATTATCCCTCGCAACACCAGCTGTGACAAATGCCACAAACGCAAAATCAAAGAACTGGGAAGGAGATTTTGGATGGTATTACACCACTGGTGGAGGGGCTGTGACCTGCCATGTGATGTGACAGCAAGGCACGACTCTCCCGTCCTAATGCACAGACCATAAAAAGCACCATAAACTCAGAGCGACTGGGCCGCCTGCAGCCAAGCCAGTGCTGCACCTGGTGCCACGCACCTCACACCTTCACGCCGTTTGCGGCAGGCGGCACAACGGGAAACAGCAGAAGGAAGGACCATGGAGGAATGTCGTCAAGACAGCCCAGGGAGCTTCACCCAGGTACCACAAGCAGCAGCATCCAGCTCTTGGTCATTGTACCTTTTCTGGGAAATAGAGCAGTCAGAGACCAAGAAAGACGGACGGTAGGTATAACCAGATCCTCCAGCTTCAGATAATAATAATAATTGATACTTTTATTGATCCCCATGGGGAAATTATCTTCTTACGCCTCCCGCAGCTTGCTCTTTGTAGAGTAAGCTGTCTACGAAGGGCAGCCACCTGTTGGGGCGCCCAGGGAGCTGGGGGTTAAGGGCCTTGCTCAAGGACCCACAGACAGGCTGAGGCTGGGTTTGAACCGGCGACGTTCTGATTACAGGCACACAGCCTCAGCCCACTGAGCCAGACGCTGGCCCCAAAATCACCTGAAGGTCAAATTCACAACAGTGTGTGTTGACCTGTCGTGCATGGCTATGGTGACAGTACCAAGACGACACTCACTCCCCTCTTACATATTATAAAATTCATACGCTCATCCACTACATAAGCACCAAGATGGTCTAATGACAGCCAGAATTTTCAGACTTCGCAAAACTCTTAATCAGATTCTCATTAAAACTGGGAGATAACGGTGAAGCCAAGTAAAATCAAATACCTATGGAATGAAATTATTATTATTCATGTGTCACATGACCTTAAATTTTTTTTTGGGGAGGTGGGACAAATAACACCACAAACTTCAGAGGAAGTGAACAATATAAGAGGTGAAAAAATATAATATTTATCTGCAAAAAACAAACTTAATTAGTGGCAAATATCAGAAACCCTCAAGCTGTGCTCTAGTCAAGAAACATATTAAAACCCATCAACCTATTCCTGACTCCATTACAAATCTAAAAATCTGCTAAGTGACTCACTTCTGGACCCGTTCCATGAATTCCATCCCCGCAGATAAACGTCTTGCATTTAATACTTTTATGTAATGTCCACCCTACATAAAACCTTGTGTGCTGTCGTTCAGTAGGGAGGGTTCATGTTTGTCAGCACAATTAAACATGGTTTGAGACAAAGGCAAGAATGACAGAGAGAAGATTCCCACGGTCGATTTTCACCAGTGCGTGGATCAAATCAAAACCAGGACCAGCATCTTCACAGTACAGCTAACACTGGGAGTTCAGCCCCGAATCCGGAGCTGACAAGGTTGCAGAGCTCATGGAAACACGAGTGTGGTTTAACCGCGTAAATAACACCCGACCTGATTCTGCATATCATACCCACACTCCCAGCAGCTACAACTCATTGCATCCCCTGCAGTCTCAGTGAAAGCACTTAAATACTTTAATGTGACAGGTGAGACGTCTAGCATTTCCGTGGTGGAGTAAGTGAGGATTCAGTGTAGGGAGTCTGGGTCAGAGTGGGATTTTATTGGTCATGTCAGTGTTTTGAGGGACTGATCAGTGAGGGAAACTGTTCTGTTTTCTCAGTAGGTGGAGAGAGGCAGCTGAGTTCATGCATGCATACAATCATGTTGAACATAAGCTATTGCAGTAAGTGTCCGCCCTGCTGTCAATCAACCAATCAATTAGCCAAGAAACTCTAATGACAAAATGGCCATCTGTTTATCCTATCTGACACCACTAAACGGCACCCAAACAGACGACAGGCTTCCTCAGGACAGAGAGATATTTTAACTTCATACATCACAGTGACTAAGAAGCAGAAACACGTGTCTTTAAACATAATTTCAGTTACACTCCAAAAATTTTTGAAATGAGAGTTCAGGCCGAGCATACTATCTGCATGCAATGCAAATTTTCAAATCTTTATTAAAATCTGCTAGGATAACATGACTACCATAAGTTACCATATTTGTAATGAAATAATCGTGTCCCACAGATGTGTCAGTTACAGATGTGCACAGGTCAAAATGGAAAGTGCACAACAATGTCAGGCTGTGTGTTTTTTCCAGCAATAACAAGGGCTTGACTCTTATTCTCAAGTTGGCGTTCCAACGCAGTCAACACACACTGACCTTTCACCCCTGCTGCTCACCATGGAAACGGTGCACAAATTAATTTCTGGGGAGGTGAACAACGGGACAAGGTTGTTTGTTAGAGGCAGAACAAGAGGCGTGGCAAGTAGCAGCACTGCAGGCCAGTGCTAAGTGCCACCACTGCAACTGCTTAGGGACACTGCATCGTGACAGCAAAACACAATGCATCACTATGACAACAAGGACAACACATTAATACCAGATTCTTTCTTCCAAAAGTCACCATCTGATGTATCAAAATCAGGCATTTTCATTAAAGCTCTATCAATAATGATAGATCTGCAATTTTAACTTGGATCACCATGGGTCTGCTGGAAAACGATGAGACCAAAGAGTTCTGGCTCTCATCAGCCAGTCTGAACTCTGGCCCTGCAGCCCGAGCCGCTCTCAGAGTTTAATGTGGGCAGTGAACCCCCCACTTTGTTTCAAACCCAGCATAAACTTTGTTTGATCAAGAAGTCCTGATAAAAGTCTCCATGGGGTTTGAGAGAAATGAAAGCAAGAAATTAGTCCCAGTCAATTAGCAAAAATGTCCGCTTGGCCACTGGACGTGCCTGGACATTCTGAATGGGAAGGGCTGAAAATGACAAAGTGTTACTGGTGCGTTAGCACTGGAAGGACAGATATACACGTGTGTGAGTGGCCATTCCAAGGTGAAGAAAGAAAGGCAGTGACTCTGACTCTAACACTTAAAAGGGCACAACAGCCAGTGCGAATTATGTGCTATTTTCTTAGTTACTTCTGCTAAATATTTTCAAATAATTTCAAAGAAATGTTCATTATATGACACTAAGACTTCAACATGAGACAGCAGCCTGTAGCATAACTAAGCTCAGAATCAACTTTGCAATAAACAGCACTGTGTCCATCACGGTGCATCCTAACAAATTAACGCAGAGAAATACAACATGAAATTCCTAGGGTTCCTGCATTCCTAGGGTTCTATGACGTTCCGCGAGGGGCTGTCAGTATCAATTATATTTATAATCACATAATCTACCTTTTAATTGGACAAGTAATTCAGTTTTCATATCTGAATATATTCAATTGTTTATATCAGGTGCCAGCAGGGTGCAGTCAGTCGGTCATTCACACACACGCATGATCAATTTATGCAATTCCCATTCACGTACCTGACATGTTTTTGGACTATGGGTGGAAACCAGAGGATCTGGCGTAAACCCGTGTACACACGGGGAGAACACACAAACTGCACGCACACAAACTGCACGCACACAAACTGCACGCACACAAACTGCACGCACACAAACTGCACGCACACAAAGTACCATAAACTCAGACCGTGCCTAATGAGTTACGTTAATACTGACAATGTACTAGTTATTATCATATCAGAAGTACTGCTGTAGTCACCTAAGTTAAGAAAAAAAGTTGCACTAAAACATTTTATCCTGTCATAAATCAGAAAGACTTAACTCCATTTCAAGATTACCTAGAATGAGTTTTTAAAAAATCAGTCTCAGTCAGCCCAAACCATTCACAAAATAAAATTATACACAGCTATCAGCTACCAAGTAATGGAGTCTAATCGAATAATTGTATAGCTCCAATTCTATCTGCTAGTTCTTACATTCTGTGACTCAGCCGTCACGTTCTGCATGTGATATAATGCTCACCTTACGTTTCAACCTTGCTATTTTAAGTGGGCATAGTGCACAGGGCTTTGGACCTGCACTGGAACAAGGCCGAAAGCTTCCGTGCAGAGTACAGGAAACCCCGACGATGGGCTTGTGAGCAGAACCCTACGACGGCCAATAAGCCACGGCAGAGAGCACACGAAACCCCGACGATGGGCTTGTGAGCAGAACCCGACGACGGCCAATAAGCCACGGCAGAGAGCACAGGAAACCCCGACGATGGGCTTGTGAGCAGAACCCTACGACGGCCAATAAGCCACGGCAGAGAGCACAGGAAACCCCGACGATGGGCTTGTGAGCAGAACCCGACGACGGCCAATAAGCCACGGCAGAGAGCACACGAAACCCCGACGATGGGCTTGTGAGCAGAACCCTACGACGGCCAATAAGCCACGGCAGAGAGCACAGGAAACCCCGACGATGGGCTTGTGAGCAGAACCCTACGACGGCCAATAAGCCACAGCAGAGAGCACATGAGCGGCCCCAGTGTCCTTCCGAGCTTTTCCGCTGTGGGGCAGTGTCCTCATCCCAGCCAGGCCACATATGAAGACGACAGGCATGTAGCTGTTGGAAGCTGCCAGAAGGGCAGCCGCCAAACTAAACTTAAGTGGTGGAGTTTTTACAGTCTGCCTTGCCGGCCGGTAGACATTGATACCAGTTTTCACATTCTCTCTGTTTTCCATTTTCTTTTCCCCTTCTTGAAGGTTCCTTCCCACAGACGACTTACAAATGTGAAACATTAATATACCCCCCTACTTTTAAACATTATCACGGGGAACCATGCACGAAACTAGTATGCTTTTTTTTACTGAGTTTCTTTTGTTTGGTTTAGTTTTGGAATATCTGTCAATATTAAAGAAATAAAGCTTTAAATAAGAAGTAATTAGCAATTATGGCATATTTAGGTTATTATATGATGCAAACCATGACTACGCCAGCATAACCAGATCTTATAGTCAATACGGTCTTTTAAAATATAATGAAAAGTGACTGTCCCCCAGCCTCGTAATCCATCGAGCCCCCCAGTCGTCACCCACCTAGGATGCATGTCCCCAAAAATCGAGAAAGGTCCCCAAAACCCAGATACCCCGTGTGACACTGGGACCACCTCGTTTACAATTCAGCGTCTACGCAGACTGTGGAGAGAGTGCAAGACCTTCAGTTTGAAATAACTCAGTGTTAAAACCTCAAGCCGGCTCATCTAAGTGGGAGGGAAGGGAAAGACATTATAAAAACATAATGAGGGGTTAACCCTGGCCAAAGCCTCATTTCATAGCATTTCATAGCGTGTAACATAATAATCCAACTCAATGGGAGGCCCGACCAGACAGAGGACAGTCTCTCTGTCTAGATGGCAAGAAACTGAACTCTCTTATATTAGGAAAATAATATGTTAAACATGTCACATTTACCACGAGGAGGATCGGCCATCAAACAGTTCATCTGAAATTTCTTGTGGAATTAGCAGGAAGTGAGGAAATCATTAATAAATAAGCGAAAGTGCAGGGTAAGTCTGTATAAGTATAGAACTGCACTGTAATGGTTTGAAGGGTAATGCACACGCTGCAGTAAACCAGTCTGAAGATACAGATCATATGTTCAGATCAGCCGGCATAGGCAGTAAGGCCCAGCTCACCGCACCACCCCCCGCCCTTGCCAAGAGACCCGAAAGACTGCAAATAAGGGCAATCCGTGAAGTATTCAATTCCACACGATAACACGGTAATTGTCTGGCAGAGATGTAAACATTATTCATATGAATATATGTACACATCTTTTACGCTTCCTTTTATTCCCGCTTTCACTCCTGCCATGTCAGTTATATTGAAGCTGTAATCATTATTGAACCTTTAGGGCCCACTGTAATTTCCTTGCATGTTACAACAGGTTCGCTGCACGTTGTGAATTTCATCCAAGGTTGATAAAGTTCAATAATTTGACTAACCAACCATGTGTGGTATTCATTACAGAGCCAATAAACAGATTCATCAAAAAGGACATGAATCGCACATTATAAAAAGCCGATTTCATTTCCACAACCGCTTCGTTACAACTGCTACTCGCAGGGACTGAAGAGAGGCAGCATGGAGGTAAAGCAGAGGGGGGGGGCAGGGAGAGAAGGCCGTATCCGTTAATTCCCCCCTCCCCAGCCACTGCAACCCTCCCGCGTAAAATAACAGGCCAGTAAACATCGCAGTTTGCGATCCAGTGCAGGAGTGTAACGCTGCCGCGGCTTCACTGCACGATTACTGTTCCACCAAACTACGGGTTTATAAAGCTTAAAGCGGCAAAAACCTGGTGAAAATAAGCAATAAGCGGCAGCAGGACAATTGATGTTCAAAGCTGACACAGCCGACCACAAATAAACAGCCAGATGTGCACTAACTGGTTTCTACATATTTAAAAGGAGAGGAACTGACAGGAATGCATAGATCAATGTGCTAGAGATTATTAGCAAGCCTTCATCTTTGCAAAATTACTGAACACCAGCATCTACAGTGACTTATTTTATCAGTTAATTATTAATACACATTCTCTGAAATTGCACTGGCTAAAAAGTTTTTTGATCCAGAGTATAAAAGAGATCATTGACACACAGAGTGATAAACTAACCACAGCTGAGCCTGCACACACATACATCTGGCAGTTTTAAGGTCACAGCAATACTTCAGCTAAGAGCCACAGATATGACTCACCAGACTCCATACTATATGACAGCCTCACTGCATGCATTCACAACCAGAATCCAGACCCCACACTGTATCACACAGCCGCACTGCATGTATTCACATCCAGAATCCTGGCTCCATATTATACCACAGCCACTCTGCATGCATCCACAACCAGATTCCTGACTCCACACTGTATCACACAGCTATACTGCATGCATTCACAATCAGAATCCTGGCTCCACACTGTATCACACAGCGGCACTGCATGCATTCACAATCAGAATCCTGGCTCCAGACTGTATCACACAGCGGCACTGCATGCATTCACAATCAGACTCCTGGCTCCACACTGTATCACACAGCTATACTGTATGCATTCACAATCAGAATCCTGGCTCCACACTGTATCACACAGCGGCACTGCATGCATTCACAATCAGAATCCTGGCTCCAGACTGTATCACACAGCGGCACTGCATGCATTCACAATCAGACTCCTGGCTCCACACTGTATCACACAGCTATACTGTATGCATTCACAATCAGAATCCTGGCTCCACACTGTATCACACAGCGGCACTGCATGTATTCACAATCAGAATCCTGGCTCCACACTGTATCACACAGCGGCACTGCATGCATTCACAATCAGAATCCTGGCTCCACACTGTATCACACAGCTGCACTGCATGCATTCACAATCAGAATCCTGACTCCACACTGTATCACAGCCAAATTGTATGCACTCACAAGCAGAATCCAGACTCTTCTGTATCAGATTCCACAAATTGAAGAAAATTTACCTGATTGGTCAAAGAAGCAATGGCAGTAAAATACAGCTATGTTGTACTAATTATGAGTAAAACAGAATTAAACACACCCTTGAAGGTTCCCAGAATGTCTAAAAATTTCATTTTTGATACCATTATAGACATTATATGATATTTATTTACCCACTGAGCTGCCTTTAAATTAGACATTACTAAACAGCATCATGTTAGTTCTGTCTGCGACTTGTAAATTTGCTGAAAAGATGCAGCAGATTCCCGAAAAAAACAATGAAGCTGGTTTCCACGCCTGCGTCCCTGTGACCAGGAACCAGGAACCAGGAACCTCTCCCACATAACACCAGTCAGAGGTAATAAATCCTGTTCAAAAAGCCAGAGCAAACCAGGCAACTTCACGTAATACCCTACAGCCATGGGTACTTCTTCACAAGTCTGAAACGATTATTTGATTATTTTTATTCTATTTGCTTTGATTTTTAGTTTAGAAAATCGAGCTGCATGGAAAACTGAAGCCACTTCCTAGAGAGGCATAAAAAAGAAGATTAAGACAATAAAGTGGCGTCTTTCAGCCAACTAAAGTGAGTATCAATAAGAATCCACATTTTTCCTTTTTTATACACAATTATATAAATGGGCAGATAAAAATAAAGACAAATATAGATGCTTCCCAGTGTCCATCTATCCATGCCGGCGTGTCACAGTGTGACAGAGTGGAAATCTCCCCGGTGCACCATGTCTCTTACCGCACATACATCATGCCCACAGCACAGTGGCAGCCTGCGACAGGCCCGGCTGTCACACAGAATGTCACAGCTGACTTAAAGCTGACCCCAATGTGCCGTCTGCATCTTCGGGCATCTCGGGGACAGCGGAAAGCGAGCCGCGGTCGGCGATCCGCCACCGCGCGTCTGCTGCACGACGGTAAATAACTTTCGGTTAGTTCAAGTGCTGCAGAACGGCTAATGGGAATGAATGGGAGACGTCAGGAGGGTGCAGGATCAATGCTCGGGTACAGGTGTAGCAGAGCATCATGGGAGTGTGCTGCCCCCGCATTAAAGAAAGGATGGGGAAGCTGGGGGGAAGGTCATGTGACAGCTGATACCAGTCACCATTTATTTCCATTACAACAATTAAAGTGTAACTGCATTGCTGGTTTTTGTTATAAAGGAAAGTAAACCGTCTGGCCCCAGAATTTAACCTTGATGTTGGGCAAAAATAAGTACATCATTACTTGCCGAATACATAGTGCATCAATTTTTATGCAGTGTAACAAGATGGTGGGTGTCTTTAATGAGACAGAAACAGCACAATTATATGCCTTTAAAAATAACTCAATATATTATAATACTTGAAGCATCCAGTCCTATTGGCAGAAATAGATTTCACCGAGAGGCTTCAGTGATGTCACGGAACTAGCAGCAATTACTATTGACATCTTGTTAATTGTTACTGAATAATTCATACTTGTTCCCCAGGACCAGAGGAAACCCTAAAGCCGGGACACGTGTCCAGCTCTCAGAACCTCTGTCTGGTTTGGGAGGAAACTGATGCATCACAGAAAAACCCACTTAGTTCTTTTATTAACCTTACATGGATGATTTAAAAATTGCTCTGTTAATATTTCTAATTGAATAAAACAACATATATTTGATTAACAGAAAGTCATTTAAGATATAAAATATACCAAAAACATGTATGTGTACACTGAACAAACACAATCACCTATGCTTCCTTAACAGGAACACGTTGCACAGCATGTCCTCTGCGTTGACGGTATACTCTATGCTTATGGAAGAGCTTGTGTGCCCCCTACTGGCCATTGTTTTCAACAAACACCACGAAGGCGCCAACAGCTCAGTTTCAATTTACGTTATTACTCAACAACTGGCCATACTGACAATTGATGGATCTGCGAAATACTAAAAGAAATGTTACAAAAATTACAAAAAATAAGACATACAATATACCCAAAACATACAGAAGACTTCAGTACGCAATTATTCTTGGTTGTAATTAACTTGAACAGGAAAAATGCATTTATTTTAAATTTGTTAATTTCCAAGTCTGAATATATATTGCCATAATTAAAAATTTACACAATACTATACTATACTATACATACTATAAATCAGTTCAACACAAATAACCTGCAAATGCAGTCTTTTAATGGCTGCTTGACTTCTGTCACTACCATCATTTCTGTTTATTGCAATGGATGCTAAAATGTGATCTCAAATAAATGTTGTAATTTACACAGATAATTTGCTCGGACAGGACAGAGAAAATGTGGTTTAAAGACCCTCATATAATGATCCATACGGCGCTCACACAGAGCGACTCATTTTAGTTAACAATGACATCTAATTTAGCACAGTAAATAGAGCCACATTACCAGGATTTGAAATTTCTGAGTTTACCGTGAAGAGACTGATTACAAAATCAGTGCTCTAAGGAAATGAAAAGATTTTATTACATACTGAAGGACAACAGCACCACCCAGTGGACAAAGACTACAGGAAAACTTTATCCCTGCCTCTACATGGAGCAATTAGGATTTTAAGTATTTTGCCTTTTGAGTACTATTAGTTAGTCTGGTATATTTAACTAAACTCCTTTTCCTAACAATATTTTCAAAACAATCCACAAACATAAGCACCTCTACCATTCCTCTGTATTGGAAAGATAACTGTGCTTAATAATTGTATCTCTGTGGTAGGATTTTGAACTGCTTCACCTGAAATTTCAAAAGGTGTCTAAGCCAATGCTATGTCACACATTCTTGTTTACATCAATTATTTTTGTAAATCCGCGGTGCAGTTTTGGGGTCAGAGCAGTACGGTGTTATCAGCCTAACATGTCTCTTACAATTTAGTATATCCATCCATTTTCATTATTTGCCTGTCGGAGAACCAGTCCTTCGGTCATGCACAGATATTTCTAATAAGAACCTTTTAGTGTGACTATGTCAGATGAAGAGGAGGGAGGCAGTGGAAACCCATAACGACATGGGGAGAACAAGCTTACTCTGGCCAAGCAGAGCCTGGGTAGGAATGTGAAGCCCAGCTCTGAGGTTTGGGAAGACACTGACCCTCTGAGTTCCAGAGGTGATGAAACAGGGACCACATGCACACTCACCAATGCCTGAGTTTGCTCCGGTGATGACCACCACTTTATCAGAGAGGTCGCGACCCTGTAGGATCTCCAAGGCTGCAGTGTTGCCGTCGTACCTCTTCGGCTTCACCTGCACATCCTCCACGGTGAAGGCATGGCGGGGGTCAAAGTAAGTGGTCCGTTTGTTGATGTGGCTGAAGGGGGGAGACAAAACAAGCAGCATTTTTTGAGGGGAGAAGGAAGGCTATTGGAAAATTAGCAGGAATTGCACAGAAAAAGAGCTTCTGTAAATCGCACCGTGGTGGAAATCTGGTTATCATAGGGTAGAGTGTTTTGTAAAAGTGCGGTATTTTAGGGGACTGAGCGGAGACAAACTAAGAGGTACCTGCTATTAATTAAACTAGCAGCAGTCTATAATGCAGAATGGATGGAAAGCATTATTCCAGTTAAATTAATTATACACTCAACTACTCAACTTCTGCTGACCTGCAACATTTACAAGGCATCTATATGCATTACATACAAAATGCTTTTACCTTAAATATGCACAGATCAGCAGGTGATTAAAGTTTTATTAGGAATATACATTTCTAATCTATACTCCCTCGGACCCCAATAAAAATTGTTGAGTGATGCTTGATTTAACACTTAAACATTACTCCAAATCATAAACCCTTCATTTAAGACTTGGCAAACAGTCACTCACTCGACATAGAAAATTAGTCCTTTCTCATCCGTTTCCTGTTCCCAGCCATATGGTAAAGCTGTAAAATAGAAGGTTTAGAGCCACCGTTAGAAAATGTGAAAAGTGTGAACCACAAAATCAGACATAGGTGTAAGACTACACAATACATTGACGAATGATGAATGTCATACTATTGTCAGCCAGCAGAAGGCAGACTTTGGCAATGAATTCTACTTGGTTTCATTGCTGTGGAAACTGAGTGACAGCCCTGTACCTTTTAAACAGCTGGCAATTATACCACTTTCCAGCCAGCCAGCTGGTAGTAAATCTGTAAAATGTCTTTTACATTTAATTCTTTTGAGTTGCCATTTCCTTTTTCCATACAAATCCAGTCTGTCAGTTTGTGTATCCATAAAGTTTTGATACAGCTATCAGAACATCATCCCTGCAACATAATGTCTTATATTAGGGTGACCAGATAATCCATGTCAGGGAGGACACTTTGAGCTACTTCGGGTTTTACAAACTACTTTCAAACAGAA
>JABFEB020000024.1:203645-219044 GCA_019775895.2 Stomatorhinus ivindoensis | reverse complement strand
ATATTCCTGCCTCGTCTTCGCCTTGTTTACCCGACGCCGCACACATTCAGGCACGCATCGAACCCGATCGTGACAGTTACAATGGGTTATAATAATTTATGTTTTTACTAAGAGTTCAGGTATGGTCTACAAAACTGCTTTGTTAAGCAAGAGACCCACCCATCTTCTAACTCACTGTTTCCCAATCCGATCCGCTGGTACCACAGTCATGTCACGTTTTCGCTGCCTCCGCGCTCCATGCCAGACTGTCTGTGGGTCCCCGAGAACCAAACTGGGAAACACTGTTCTAACCGCATACCCTTGTTAGCATGATAGAGGGGTCTGGAGCCAATCACAAGAAAGCATAGGACAGGCAGCAATGCACCTTGAATCTGTTGCCGATCAGGCATATGCACACAATCATGTTCTATGAGCAATTCAGAGACACTGATTACCCTAAAGGCATGTTTTTGGCATGTGGGCAGAACCCAGACTAGCCATGCGAATCCCACGCAAAGCAGGGAGTGGCCTGACACTCAAACCCTGACACATGGGAGATGGGAGCTGTTAAATATTGTTTTTTAGATGATAAATCTGCTGAAATAATGAAACAATCCAGAATTTTCCATCAGAATCAATAAAGGTCTTATTCTTAAGTTATTGATTTTATCCCAAAATTGTACAAATACAGTCTGAATTCATGTTCATTTTCAAGTGACTTTCTCACAATATCATTTGATCAGCTCACCTCCTTGTGGCACTGTTTCAGCTGTGCGATCAGCTCATTGCACTCCTCCGTGTGCAGATGAGGACTCAAGTCTGGGTGCATTTTCAGGTAAGGGCTCTAATAGCGAAAAACATACAAGACATGATGAAGACGCATGTAAGAACAGCGATATGTCCCGGGCCGGTCCCATCATGTGAACGCATACAGATACTTATAGACAAAGTGGGGAAAAAATCAACATAAAATATCATGCGGGACAACAATAAACTATGGACAGAAGGTGCATGAGTTTCCACCAGGAACATGTATGAAGACCACCAGAATGCAATGACAGAGATTCTACCCAGAAGTCGCTATTATACACTTGACGCTGTAATCACAATGGTGGTCGGTCTGTCCTGCTGTAACAACACAGGATCCATATGAGACAAAATATAGAGAACGTCTTTCATGGGTGATTGTGTAAATGCAGAGTATGACATTCTGTTGGTGACATTTGGCTATGTTGGTGACGTATGACTCCGTACATGTGATCAGAAGGTCAGCAGTTTAAATCCGATGGCCAGCGGACTGAGCCCAGCCCTTGAGCAAGGGCTTTACCCTCAAGGGCACCAGGAACTGACCCCCTTTCTTAAGTGGCTTTGCAAAAAAAAGCCTCTGCTGAGTAAATCTGAAATATATAAATATAATATGTGTAATGGCCCAGACGCGCGGTTGCACTTGATTATGGTGACAGCTGCGATACCGCGCTTTAACTTGCATTTTTCACCACAGTGGTCCAGGCTTGCAGAACACGTTCACAATCTTGACTGCATTAATTCACTACTCCGTTTGCAAAAAGGAGCGATATTAAACGGTGTACTTAGAAGTGTGATTACAAGGACACAAACATGTTGGGAGAGCTCTTGTCATCCATTCACTTGGTCGATAGTGTTTAATGTTTATCACAAATTACATAAAGCTTCTTTACGCGAAGGTGCATTTTACACAGCTGTTTAAGTGGGTTCGTACATATAACTTAAAATGACCAGAGTAGACTCAAAACGCAGCATATGTAACGGAATCTGATAAACTTGTAACTTACCAAATAAATTACGGAACGTTCGTGGCAGTTTACGGGTAACAAAATGACATGCCACCGGTCAGGACACCCCCTGCCCTTTTCCCTGCGAAAGGCAAACGCGTCAAAATCCAAAGCAGTGCTGTGTAACCAGTCCCTCTCTATCACGAATGCACCGAAACCTTAAAACCAGTCAGTCTGATTTTCCTAGATGGTCAATATGCAGATAGCGATGCACTATTTTTCCGTATCTCTACATCCAGTTTGCTACAGCGTGACCGTACGGAAGAGACGGAAGTACATGGTGACGTAATTTGACAGACTTTCACAGGCAGCCTTAGAAGAGGCTGCTTTCCTTTTCCCGTAATCCCTCATAGGCTACAGCCAAAAAGCACGACGGATGGGCGACAGTCCCAGCACAGGCCACACTTTACTTTATGGGGCACAGGTATTTAGTAATAGCTCAATTACTAGCAAATCATGAACAAATGCAGTCGGTGCTTAAGATAAAAGATGCGTCACGATTCAGTAATGATGAACAAATATATCAGTATGACATCAGTATTTCACTGCATGGTAATCCATAACTTGTTCTTTCAGTAGTTCCTTGGTAGTTCACAAGGGTTTATAGAATACACAAATATAGTAACTGCTTGGGATGAAAGATGCATCATGATTCGTTAATGATGAACAAATATGTGATCAGTATTCAGCTTGTGTTATTCATGACGTCTTCCTTCAGTAGTTCCATAAGTAGTTCACAAAGGTTTACAGAATTAACAGATATAGTAACAAGGAGAGTGACTGCTGGAGATGAAACATGCGTCACGATTCACTAATGATGAACTAACATGAGAATAGTATGTAATTAAGTAATTTGTGGATCATTGATGCATAAATAATAGCATAATACTGTATTATTTGTGCCCCGTCAAATAAACTGTTATTCAGCACCTCTTGGCAAAGCGGCAGCGGGGATGCACGCGCCGGGAAACCTGCAAGTTCCATTCTGAAATACCGACATAAAAATGAACTGGTTCATAACCCAGACTCGCCACAGCGAGCATAGTCAGTTTTTATGTGTTATTTAAAGTGTAGTAAACAAACGAATTTGAATTCCTGGATTACAATTACAAAAAATCTCAAATGAACCGCAGATTAATACATTATAAACACATTAATGTATTGTATCATCCGTAGCCCTCATACGTGGGCAGTATCTGAGCTTTGGTACAATATACATTTTGATTAATTATATTAAAGGTGATACAGCCAAATGAAAGGTGAAACGGATTGTTGACGTTTACACTCGTCTCAGGGATGATGATGGTAGATGATGACGAGGACCAACCTTGATCCAAGAATTTACATTAGAGACAATGTGCTTCTTTGTAAGTCAGTTTATCCTCCTCTCCAGCAGTCGGAGACAAATATATTACTGGTGGGAATGCTGTGAGTGTTATCTTGGTCTCTATTATATTGTGTCATTTTTAATAAATTTAATATCACTACGAAATATGACTCAAACGTTAAAGTGTCAGGTGGCATGAGGCATGATGTATAAACCACTATTCTCAGTATTAATTTGAAAAGGATAAATCGAGGTCTGTCAAAATGATTGCCTGTCTGGGCCAGTATTACCAGCTTCAACGGTTATAAGCCTGGCCGTGACTCTTTTAAATTGCATTTTCGAATATAGATGGGTATTTTATGTGAGCTTTTCTTAAAATTGCATATTTTGCTTTTGAAATAATGTCCCCTTTATCCATTTCAGCTCTGCACAAAGAATTCACTGCATAGCTGACTACACAATAAAACGTATACTGTTTAAATGGTAAGTGTTGTTTCGAAACTTTTCCAGTAGCGTGAAATCAGCTTTAAAAATCAAGTGATCTATTTGCCTAAATACGAATAATCTTCCCAGTCCTTCTATTATTCTCAGTATGACGATTTTAAGCGAAGTATGACGGTCTGCGCATGCGCCTTTAGGCGGGACGTCGGCAGTGATTGGCTCACAGGATGTCCATCAATTTCAACTGCGCACATTGGCGGCTTGTTTAAATTTTTTTCTAAAGGCATGTTTTCGTTTCCAAGCTTATAGAGTCGAGCGTTTTAGGCAGTTAAATGGTGTATCGGTACAGTAATGATATGTTATAAATAAGCATATAGCTATATCTTAGATCATTTAACGCCGGCCTGTTATATGGTTCCAGTGGACGGCGATTTTAAAACCTAGTTAGCCGGTTAGCCTTTCGGCCCAGTTGGCGCTGTAGGTGTGTTCGCCTCCCGCGGCCCCATGGACGCTGCAGCCGAAGCGCTTCTGCGGCAGACGGTGCGGAGAATACCCTCCAGCAAGCTGAACGGCGTCCTGGGGCGGTGGGGCTGCTTGTCGGAAGCTGAGCTCCGATCGCTGGAGTCCCTGCAGCCGAAGTGGCTGCTGTGTGATAACCTCACCTCTCTCTGCCGGGTTCGTTTGGCTCGCTTCTCTCGGCCGGCAAGCGCCTGCCGCTCCTCGCATATTTTTAATCGTTTTGTCTTTTGGCTAATCGATTCATAGTCCTAGTCGACTCCCTGGCCGCACGTACTTTTATATTGTATTTCCTCCACTTGTATGTTGTTCCGGAAAAGGGGTCTGTTAAATTAAAAGTAAAAATGTAAATGCTATGCGCGATTGAAAGTAAATGTAACAGCTGGCAACTTTGGTCAGATGGCTGGATTGAGATTTTCGAATCATGTCTGCACACATGCATACACATTTACATGCATGTAACAGTTTGCAAACTACCCCAACGCTTTTGATGTAGCTAATTTTAGGTTTATAATGGAATAATTCAGATTTGCCATAAGATTTCCTGCTTGAGCGTGAGAGTGAGATTAGCGTGAATCGGAGGACTTTGCAGCCCTGATCTTTAACGATTGCTGTGTAAATTCCAAAGATGAAATATTTCATGGGCCAATAAGGTATGATAATAGGACATCAGTGAGTTGCACTTCAGGCGATGTTGTGTCTTTGAGTGCTTCGGCCGGCTGGCATTTTGGTCATTTCTTCTCGTGAAAGGCATCCGGGACGCTGCGCGTGATGCGCACGCCGCCGCACAGTCGCGTGACCTGACCCGGCCGCTTGTCTCCCTTTGTGTTTCCTACAGGAAAACGACCTGTCGATGAAACATGTCACGGAGGTAGAAATGCTTTGTAAGTCTTGTCTGAAATGTTATTCAGTTCCTTAACGTATTCGGGTTATCGGACCGTACTCTGGACGCAGTAAGTGCGCTTGCAGGCCAATTAGAATGATTGTAAATTAGTGCAAAGTGCTTTATGTAATACCTTTAGTGATCCAAGGTTGGAGCCCATCCCAGGTGAAATAGGGCACAAAGCAGGAAAACGCCCTTTATTGCAATCTAGAAGCACGTCTTTATTCACAGTTTAGAGATGTCAATTTTCCTGTCTTTTGCACCGATAGAAGAATCCCAAACTACCCAGGGAAAACATGCAAACTGTCAACATGGATGAGGGACATTCAGATTCCCAGCTCTGGAGCTGCAAAGCAACTCACTGAGCCACTATGTTTCACACCCTAAAGCAGTAGAGAGCATGCAAATTAGTATTTCTTTTGCTTTACTGTTTTTCTTCTTTTGCCTGCTTGATGTTAATTAACATTTATTGTAAATAACTTTCCTTCTGCCAGACTGCATGGAGAACCCAAAGCGGGGGATGTGGTATGCCTACCAGATGGTGGAAGCTGATGGTAGGGTGATGTCGGCTCTTGTTTTGCTGTCAAATTCCAATCATTCCCGTATAATATTTGCTTTTGTCATGAATTGGCCTAGGTGATAGAAACAATATACTGAGTTATTGACATATAAAATTAAACTGATAAGTTCATCCCAGTTTTTCATTTTCTTTTTATAAGGAACATTAACATTAACATGATTCCAACCCATGGAATGGTGGTTTTTTCGGAACGTGCAGCAGTAGAACGTGCAAAATGTAAGCGTTTATAGATCAAATCAAATCCCGCATTGGTTCAAGATGAGATACAGCATTTTATATTTCACTATGGGATGCCTGGTAACTCAATACCATCAATGTCAGTCAGGTTCCCTGGAACAAGCAGCAATTCTGCAGAACAACATACCACACTGTCAGCGTTTAGTGTTACGCCCTGTGCAGAAAAGCTTTATTTCTGTAAGATTTAGTTATTAAAATTAGATTTCAGGCTGCAGATCGATTTGTCATCTTTTCATATTCTGAATCTGTTTAAGGGGAATTCTAAGGGAATTTTCAACTAAAATGGAGCTTTGAAGTAAATAATTGATGACTTGAATTATACAGTAATAATTATCAATACTGAATGCTATGGGAGAAAAATCATTGCAATAAAATTCTTTGCCATATTGACTAGCCCTCGACATGAAGAATCGCGTGCCGGTTTTATGTCTCTTGTTGTGTTTTTGGTCCATTTACTTTTTTGTCAATTGTCTTCGTGCAGATGAAGCCCAGTCTTTGGAGCTGATGCATTTTAGGGAGCGATTTAAAGCACATCTGAAGGATCTCATCAGTCATGTATGTACCCGGCCTCACAGACTCCTAGACGGATGAGAAGAAATTACTGAAATCTGAATGTAGGCTAGGAAAAAATAAGCAGACAACATTCACGGTAATGAAAGGTGCTTTGAATACTTTGCAGGTTTCCATAAAGCTCAAGAGGCACCAGGATGAATCTGTTTGGATTCGAATTGCTTGGGGGGACAATTTTAACAGACCGAACCACTTAAAACCAACATATGTCATGCACCATCTTCAGACTCCTTATGTGTTTGTTTCCGGTTTGACCAACAAACACAAGCCTCTGTTGTTTCAGGTAAAGTGAACCTTACTTAACCTACTTTGTGCCTTCTGAGGATATTCTGTTTAAGTCCATTTTATGATGCTGGCACATTGTCCTGTATTCGGTGTAACGTGTAGTCTGATCCACAGGCTTTGGTTCTGGCTGCTGGGTACAGTTCAGTCAAAAATGCTAACCTCAATGGGCGTTGCCTGACTGCCCTGAGAGATTTGTTGATGAGACAGTACAAGCAGGTATGCACAGGCAACTTTTTCTTATGTTGTGGGGGCATGAGGAGACCTTGATAATGCCTACCAACAAGACATTTTCCGTTTTTAAATTTCAGGTATTCCCATCAAATTGTCCAAAGCCATTGAAGGAGAGCAATCTGCTTCCAAGTATGGGATGACACTCTTAAAGTAGTATTTTAGAAACTTGTGATGTAGAGTTTAATTCTGAGATTTTTTTTCTTTTCCTTGCCAAGATCCCAATATTGAAAATGAACATGCTAAACTTATGGAACATAAACAGCAGGCAGCTGCTGAGGCTTTTGGTTGTGAGGATTCACCAATGTTGGAGAGTGCTACTTACAAGGTACAGCGGCTTCAGTCTCCCTCCTTTCTGTCCTTTCCTGCACCACCTTTACACAGGGTTGTGGTGACCTCAAAGGTCAAAGAGAATGCACCATCATCCCAGTTTCCTTTTTTATATCAGCTGGAAACTAAGTACAGAGAACATGGGAATGAGAGCCTTAATGGCAGGGATGAGCCCTTCAGGGGTGTAGTCAAGTTCACCAGCAGCAACCTCCTTGAATCACTGAAATACTGCATTACTTCAGGTGCGTACCTTTTTCATTCTGGAAAGTATCATACTCTGGAATTTTTAATCTGCTGTATAAATTATCATTCCTGCTTTCCTTCATTTCTTTTAATGAACTCTCTTTTCATGTCCCCCACGTTCATTTTTGTGGGGAGTTTGCTGCTCATCTTTGTGTTTTTAATCTGTATTTAAAGGTTTTGCTTAAGGGTGCCGAAGGACCAAAAGAATATTTTGTCTGGATAGCAAAACACAATTGGTTAGGGTTAGGGTTTGGGTTAGTGTTAGGGTTTGGAATCAGCAGTCACTTCCCGATACGGTATTATCACGATACTTAGGTGCTGATTTGATATGTAGTGCAGTTCTATGGATATCCTGATTAGATACTATGAATTTCTTCTGTCATTTAGAGTTTTAAAGCCTTGAGCCGTGTAATAATTTTCCTCCTGAAAAGCACCAAATCCAAACATATATAAATCATAAATTAATCGAATTTCCGAGTTAATGTGGCGATGCATAAATCAGTGCACAAAGGAATCTGTACATAAAATAGATTTCGGACTTAGTCTGGCGATACATAAATCTAATCTAGAGTGGTATTTTGTTTTGACATCAACGTTATATATTGGAATGTTAGTGGCTAAATTTAATTTTTAAAATAGCTTTGAACTAGCTATGAACACTTCGCATGCACATAGTGTCTTGTGGTGCCCCTGAAATTAGCACTTTTGCAGCACAACCATCTGACTTTCCTCACATGCCACAAACTTGGTTCATTATAGTCGTGCTAGTCATTAATTTGGAGAAAATACTGTTAAAAATGGGCTGTTTTAAAGATCTGTTAGTCGTGACTACAGTTATATTCTTGTCAAATGCAGTGCGTCATTTCACCACCAAGGGGCAGTAACATTCTCTGCATTTATTTTGCCTGCCTTTTGATACTTTTGTTGACACTTAGCCAGCGCAAATTACTTTGATCATTAAGATCATTGTATTTCTGACAAGATACTGGTTAATGAACCTGCTTAATAGTGGAATAGCAGATATCTTTTTGGAGCTAAGCTGTAACATTCTTCTTTTTGTTTTTAGGAGTAGCTTCTACACCCCTGACGCCTCTGCTGTCGTCTATAACTCAGAAAGGAAGGAATTACTTTGTGATCCGAGACAAAGGTCCTAGCATTGCCTCTGATACACTAGGCCCAGATCACTGAAGTACAGACTGGAGACCTAAGAATATTTTATTGTACAGACTTGAAGCGAACTGTCTGGAGTGTGTCCATGTGTCTTATTGTTTTGTGTTCATTTGTATGAAGTGTGTATTGTTGCACTGCGTTTGCCATCTTATTCCATTCTACTTTTAATGTATATATTTTACAATATTATTTTACAATAATTTCCATAACCGTTGTCTTGTCAGTTGAATTTGGGGAAGACGGCAAATTTTGAATAGGTGCATTTGCTTTCTACTGCTGGAAAATGCAGTTTTTATATTTTTGTTAAAATAAATTAGTGGTTCGTTGTATGTATTTTGAGAGCTTTTACTTAATGAAACTTGAATTTTAGGTGGAGAGACAAAAATTTGAGACTAAAAGACGACTCGGAAGAGCTACGTGCTGAGAATCGCCTTTCTAGTGGGAGATTTTTTAAGGGGACAGGGGACACGCTAAACTCCATTTAGGACGGCTATCTTTGCTGTTCCCTGCCCTGGGATTTTTCATTTTAATTTCAGATATCTGAAAGCATACCACCATTTTAGATATCCATAATGTAATTTCGAATACATTTTTAATTACGACTAGTAACAATTGGATTGTAGATATCTGAAATGGGAGTTTTTCCTAGTAAGAATTCAATTGCAGATATCCGGAATGGACATTCTGGATATCTGAAATATAACTGAAATTAAAAGCCCAATAGACATGAATGCCAAAAGTCACGTAATTTCTCCTAGGAAGAATCCCGATGGTTATCTGAAATGCTGTTTTTGACTAGTAAGAATACATTTTTGACTAGGAGAAAAGCTATTGTGAATATCTAAAATGTAATTACGGATAGGAGTGTGATTAAATGTTTATAACGGCTTGCCGGATGCGTTCGATTACTTCCGAGTCGGAATGCGGATGGAGGCGTCACGAATGACGTCACTTCCTGTCGGAAACACGCCTCTTTTGTGACATTGATGGACAAGCACCGGTGGGACGATCCCCCGGAAGTGTCGGCTCTGCTGCTCCGCTTGTTAGGCTTGACAGCGGAAAGATGGCTGCTACCGCATCGGAGGCAAGAGGAGCTCACCTATTTGGCAAGAGCAAGGTCTGCTCCCCCAGTCAGGAAGATGAGGGGCCGCCATCTCAGCCCCGGGAGATCATAAAGCCCTCGATTACCGAGCTGACCAAAGAGGTGCGCACCAACATCCTCTGCACGGTCGAAGGATGCGGGAAAATCCTCCCCAATACCCCTGCGCTCAATATGCATCTGGTGAAGTCACACAGGGTCAAGGTGTGTACAGAGCCGCTTTTAAACTACATATATATGCTTCCGAATGCAGCAAGCTCAGCGAGCGGGTAAATTGCAGTTTCGACTTGTTTACTGTTCACAGGCAAGTTACTCATCGTCAGTGCTCTGGGAGCGCGTTTGCCGGCAGCGGAGTGATGGACGCTGGCTGTTTAACGCGGAGCTCCGTGCTGAAGATCGGGGTCGTGCACGCAGAGATATGTCCGCAGTAATAATGTATCCGTGCTGTATGATGCGCGTACAAGCGCTTCCTCCGGCATAAAGCATTTTGAGAAGCGTATTCAAGCAAAACATTATTAATAATATCGATAATATTTGGTGTTGATGTTTACGTTCTCACGTTATGTTCTCAGTGCCGTTATTTTTTAAATTGACTTTGATTCTGTCGAAATGAAAAATGATAGTTTGAACTCCTTGTCACTTATGCTTTAACGGACGCGGACGGCTACTTTTATGTGTTTGATCTGACCATCGTAATTATTTGCATGACACTAAACTGCCGGTCTGTGATGTAAGACCCATGGTTAAAAAGTTCTACCTAAACATGTCGAAAGCGATTTTAGGTGAACATTAACACCAAGGGCTGAGATGTCTAAACTACAATGACATTTGTAGTGGAATGTTGTTATTTTGGATTAAGTTTATTCAGCAGGCCGGGAAAAGGGTTGGTTGCAGTAATGCAAAACCCCAAAACACAGCAGTTTTCTCATAAAATACATCACAGTCGAAGTAACACCGTCCCAAACAGAGAAAAGGCCAGAAAAGGTTTGTTTTCCCCACATGCATCATTTAAAGATTTTAGTCTGTGCAGAATAGAGCATAATCCAATCTGATTCACTGTGTCTCCTTAGGCATGTTCATGTATAACTGGTCTGCAACTTTCATTCACTTTCTGACCCATTTTGCTGGGAGAATTGCCCCACAGTCGTCTACCTTTCCTAAGGATCTTGTTTATTGCTGTTTTCGTCATTTGAGTTAAATCTGCAATAAGCATTCGTGCATCCTTTTATGTGTGTATTTTGGCTGTTTAATTTTCAGTGAGCTTTGTAGAATAAAAAGAGCAGTTGTATCATCTTAAATTCACCCTACCGGCAAATCTTTTGCTTGAACCTTTGCTTATCAACCTTGTGGAATTTCTGCTAAATATTGGTGTCACTTAAGGGTTCTGTCCCTCAGTGCATGTTCTATGTGGTCATGTAAGAATAGAACCAACTAATTTCACTTTTCGAATTCAGTCTTACCACGGTAGCATGTTCATTGTGTTCGTAACCTTAGAGTTGTAACATGCCTTGTTTTTCCCCTTTGTTCCTGCATCGATTTCTGTGATGTTTCAGGCATTGATTCCATAGCAACCATACGAACCTATAGTCCTTTAAAAATGAATCGCAGATTAGCAGCCATTTTTAATCTGTGTTTATCCGTGCTGTGCATGTAGGGCTCTTGATATCCCTGTTTCCTTATTGTTGGTCATATCATGGTCTCATTAGTGATTTAACTTTGTTCTGAAAAGGTGGAAAGTATGTACTTACTTAGATATGCCAGGGACATTGTTTCACCAGAAAAAAATCTCAGTGTGCCTTTACAACTGGGTTATAGTTATATGTTTGGAAATTTATTATTGAATATAGTTTATTTTGTTTGAACACCTTGAGAATTAAAATAATGTCAGTATTCTAATCCTAAATCTGACCTGATTTGGTAAAGCATACTACAATAAATCACTCATGTTCTTTTCAATATAACTGATTTCCTAGTGATCAGAACCCATTAGATATCCTGTTTTGTACATCTTTATTTCTGCCCTTTGCAGGATGGCCTTATCAACCCTACGGTCAGGAAGGATATCAAGGGATCACAGAAACTCTACTGCTGTCCGATAGAAGGCTGTCCCAGAGGCCCAAACCGACCGTTCTCACAGTTTTCCCTGGTTAAACAGGTATGACTTACAATCCATTAAAGCTGCTTTCAGATCTCTTTGCTGATGTTCCAGAATGGAGATTTGGTCTCACGTCTTTGATCCATTTTGTATTGAAAGGGTGCAGCAGTTCGTTTCTCTCTCCTATATGATGTGTCTTGTTTTTTTTAGGCAGTCGTCAGTTAAAAAATTCTTTGAAGGATGTGGTTTCTTATCACATCGTCATGGTTTTCTTATGTGTTTTGGAGTAGCATTTCATGAAAATGCATGCAGAGAGGAAGCACAGGTGCGCCAAGTGCAGCAATTGCTACAGCACAGAGTGGAACCTAAGGAGACACGCTGAGGATTGTGGGAAGACCTACCACTGTACCTGTGGCTGCCCCTACGCCAGCCGGACCGCCCTTCTGTCCCACCTCTACAGAACAGGTCATGAGGTGCCAGCTGAGCACAGGTAGGTCATCCAATTTTCAGGGACATGAACCCACAGGAGGATGATGCACCACTGTTGCATGAATTAAAGCAGTTTGAGAACTTTGAGACTGGTTCTCATGAGAGGACTTATTTGTCGTCTTGGTTTTACAGATATCCTCCAGTCAAAAAAAGAAAGATGGAGGGATTAACTGGGGGCACTACCAAAGTCAAGCTTACAGAACAGACTTGTGCATTGGAGAAAGAGTTCCACGCAGCAATTCCCTCTGCTGATGGAGTGTCCAAGTCTGATACAACCAACCAGAACCTCAGTCCGAGTAAAGGTGTTCCCAAGCTCCTGCTCCCAAAGCCTAAGGTTGCACTGTTGAACGTGCCAGTGATGCAGTTTGCACATGTGCCTGTTCTCCTGTCCTCTGCAGACAGCACCCCAGTCAGCTCAGTTGTGTTAGCTGTAAACAATCAAGCCTCCTTAATGAGCACCGTTCACCTGGTGCCTCAGTCAGGAAGTGTGATGTCTACAGTGAACACAAAGACATGGAACCTTAGAGAGACGGTGCCCTTACCCAGGTTGGGCCTGGATCCTGTTAGTACCGGAGTACAAGTAAATTTGGAAAGTATAACCTCTGGTCAAAACTCAGGAGACCCCACAGAAAAGAATAGCACCTCTACCAACATTCAGACTGATATCTCTTACCTTTCGAAGAGCTTCAGCCCAGGGAGCGCATGCATCCTGAGTGAGTTCTCTGTCTCATCGTGCTCCCAAACAGACATCAGTGTTAGTGCTCAGGTCCAACTTCCAGTCAGCGTTGAGACCCAGACTTTTCCTTCACAGTCCAAAGTAACATCCTCCATTGGAGCTCAGACAGACACCTTTGGTCAGACTTGCCTGCCTACCTATAATATTACTAGGGAAACACAGACTTGTGCCAGCCTAGGTGTTACTGAGGACAGAGGTCAGATGGACCAGGCTATAATGTGCACAGACCTTTTTGATAGCAGTTCCCTTAGTGTGTCAACACAGACCACCGTGAAAGAGAGACCTTTCAGAACAGACGCTGTGGAAGAATCTCTGAACTGCAGTAGTTCTGGCCTCTATGACCATAAGTCAGTAGGTGTCATGTGTTTTGGTTCTCAGACAGAACTGCTCCAAACAAATCCCATGGCAGACAACCAGACTCAGACTATGGCGTTATTCAATGACCTGGAGAACATTCTGTCCCACTCAATGACCAGTAGTCCTCTGTCTAATGCCACAGTGGTCTGTGAACCAGGACTGACATCTGTCCCAGAACATAATGCCAGCATTGACTTTGATTTTGAGGAGTTTTTGAATGCTGCACACATTCAGACTCAAACAGAGGAAAGTGAACTTGGTACTTTGACCTCTGAGACACCTTTGGAATCCCTAGACATCGAAACTCAGACTGACTTTCTGTTTCTCGATTACCCGGCCCAGAACGACAATAACCCTAGGCCTCAATCAAATTATCTTGGGCTAGAGACGTTTGACACCCAGACTCAAACGGATCTCAACTTCCTCTTGGACACAAGTGGCCCGGTTCCTCTGGGGAACTTTCTCAAACAAGCGGGCTTCTCGCTGAGCACCGAGGCCTCCGGCTCGGAGACACACAAACCTGTCCAGGCTGTTTCTCCCGTCAATGCTCAGGACGGACAAATAAAGCTTAGCAGCACAGAAACGCAAACCGTGAGCAGCTCTTTTGACAGCCTGGGCCACTTGTTCTTGACCAGCAATGAGACTCAGACAGTAATGGATGACTTCCTGATGGCTGACCTCGCCTGGAACATGGATTCCCATTTCAGCTCTGTGGAAACGCAGACATGTGAGGAACTGTGTTCTCTTAGCACTCAGAGAAACGTAGCAGCTGAATGTTTGTCGCTCTGATCTAGTTTCTTGGGACGGCCAAACTCCTGGGGTTCGTGATAGCAGTCAGGTCATTTAACGGGGCATGTTGTAACATAAACTCTATCTGCAAAGCGTGAGGAAGCGTGAGCCTTCATGTTCAATTTACCACATCTTCAGTGCACATTCCACCAGATTTGTTTGCCATACTTTTATTTATTTCAATTTTTAAATACCTCAGCTGAATCATTTCTGTGTGCCCAAAACAGAAAATGCTTTATGGCATGTTGGTTGAAAATGTTGTACTACTTCAAACACAGAACGCTAACCCTACCCAGCTTTCCGGTGGAGGTGCGTTTTCCCTTTTGAGATACACACCTTCATCTGTGCCATCACATTTACGATTCTGCATGTCTCTCACTGGTGTCAGCTTGAGCTGTGTGATTGCCAGTGCTTGTCTTGTATATTGTAACAGAACCACCTTGTATTAAGAAGTCAGTGTAGACCATTCATATTCTGATTTATGCTGTCTAATGCAGCACGGTGTACTGAAGGAGTAGCATTATTAAAACCAACAGGGTTTCAACTTCCTGAGTATGATTGTGGTTGAAGATCCCTCTAGCAGGACTATGAGGAACAGTAACTGACCAGAGCAGGTCCTATTTGAAGATGTCAGGAGTCATTTGTCAGCATGCTAAAAGGAATGTTTTCCTTTTCTTGCATGATTGTGTGTGTATGTAAGCAATGTTGTTTGGATTTCAACTAAAATTGCATGGTCAGTTGTTCATATTTGAAAATGTCAGGAGAGTGATTTGTCAGCTTGCCTTGTCATCTGTCAGTATCCTGAATTTTTTTTTTCCTTTTCTTGCATGGTATGTGTGTGTGGAAGCACTGTTGGATTTTAACTAAAATTGCAAGGGGATATTTATAAAATGCTAATTTCTGTGTGTTCTGCCAAAATCCAATCTTCATTTGCATTTTGATTTCATCAATAAGTGGTGCAGTTGTATTCACTTTAGAAATTTTATAGACCACAAGTTATGATACAGGAACACAATAATTGTTTGGAGGACAGATGTTTTTCCTCCACCAAACTTGTGGTCTACATACCTGATGTGTTAAAGATTTTTCTTTTGGTGCCTTATTTTGGGTATTTACTTTGTCCCTGGTTTTCCCTTTTTGTTTACGGTGTTTGACAGAAATACTGTGCTGCTACTTTACAGAGGGATCCAGACTCATGTTGAATGTATAGATATATTTAAGTTTACGACTGAAG
>JABFEB020000024.1:138409-149012 GCA_019775895.2 Stomatorhinus ivindoensis | reverse complement strand
AGACGGTAGATACCCAAAATCTAGGTCTCAGAAAACATTGACATTGAGCAGTTCAGGTCTTTCTCTCTGCTC
Source organism: Stomatorhinus ivindoensis (assembly GCA_019775895.2). Lineage (NCBI taxonomy): Eukaryota > Metazoa > Chordata > Actinopteri > Osteoglossiformes > Mormyridae > Stomatorhinus > Stomatorhinus ivindoensis. Next base: position 148,940 of record JABFEB020000024.1, on the reverse strand, counting down.
GTCGTCTTTTCACACATCTGTATTTCTCCACAGCTGGATGGGGGTTTGGCCAAATCTGACACAGATATATGACATGACGGAGCTTCTGTGAGGCAGACAGGCAGTTGTGACAGATGCGTGTCTCGTTTATGTCGCTTATGTTGTGTTCAGCTTGCCGGTCGGCATTCCCAGTTTGCCCAGAGGGTCACCAGACTGCCCTGAAATAGAAACGCCTGTGACCAAAGCTCGCCGAGGCTTCTGGGAAAACGTCTGAAAGATTCAGACCCCGGTGACCTGGAGGGTATCTCGAGGAGAACTGGGAGGCATGAGATCACTGGGGCCCACCGGTGTGGGGATGGCTCTATGGCCCTGGAAGGGCTTGGGACAGGCAGGGGCCGGTGGGGGGGGGAAACAGGTGCTGTGTCCTTCTGTGACACGCGATCTGCCTGGGGTCATGGCTGTCACTGCGCTTGTATCATGAGAAATCCCACATATGTTTCCTCCACTTCCTGCCTTATATTTGCTGCAACAGCGGGTTGAAATGAAAGAGTGTGGGAGAGAGAGGGAGAGAGAGAGAGTCAGTTTATCTTAACTCTGGAGGTGTTTCCTCAGTCTCTGTCCTGCAGGTCTACACTTTATCCTTTATATGTTGTGCAGGACTGAACATAATTGTGTGCTAACTTTGCCGTGTGCCCCAAGACAGTATACTAATGTAAACACCCACCCACATGACAGAACAAAGGCAAGGTGTTTCCCCATTCACTTTAAAGAGGTCATCTACATGAAATTGGATCTGACGCAGTGCTGCATGGCTGCCAGACATTTTATATATAGCGGGCGACGCACTTTGTGGAGAGTCCTAATTACGTGGCCAAATTGCAGGCCGCGGGCCTCTTCGATCGTAATTAACCTCCTGACACGGCGCCCTGGTCAGATACCCAACCCCGGAAAGGCGGCCCGGGGCTGCCGTGAGTCCTGGGGGTCACCTGTGCTCCGGTGTCCTTTGTGTGAACTGCTGGGGCAGCCCCGGCCATTTCTGCTAGTAAATCTGGTAGCAAAACGGCAATGAGCTGGAAACAGGTCAGGTCAAATCACACACACTCAGGGTGCATAATGATGTTGGTGCAGACACAAGTGGAAGTGAACAAAACAAAATCATTTTTTCATTATAAAACCATTGCATAGTATTCTGGAGAGAATTCTTAGCTCTGTTCTGCACATTGTTATTCTCACGCCTCAAATTAGGTGCCGCTTTCCTTTTGGATGTTGTCGTACTGTATTTATTTTCTTGTTTATTATTTGACTTTACTTTTACAGAGGTCTTGTAGGATTATCTGCCTGAAGCTGTACCTCAGTTGTGCAACAGGTGTGAGTGTTTTATCAAGCCTTGATGTAGGGTCAGCTCGCGGCTCAGGAGCTTCGATGGCCGTTCTGACCCGGACCACAGGCCACGGGAATTGCAGAAGACGCAGTATGCGGTGGAGCAGTGCGTATGCTGGGAAGTTTGGTCTGCTGCTGTGGGTGCAAAAGCGGGTGTGTTGAAGATGCTGGGCGGGGGGGTTTCTCTGAAATTGGTCCAAACTTGTGAAATGTCATGTGGTTCAGGGCAGGATGAGATAATGACTGTATGATGTTAGTGTTTGTGTGCATGTGTTTGGGCAAGGTTTTAATGTTCGTAAAGGCTGTTTCAGTACATTTAAGTTCAGTTCCTTTTAGGTGTGTAGGAAAATCGAGAGAGACAGACAGACTTGCAGTTCTTAAGGTAGCCCAGATATACAGAGGGTGATTTCAAAGGCTTTGGAGAAAAAAACACCACATTCTTAGTTTGAAAGCTGCTGGAACCTTATTCTGTTCGACTGAAGACTGAGGTGATGGTCTTTGGAAAAGCAGGTCTTTTTGATTGTGTCTTTACATGTGGATTGTTTTATTTCTATGGCGAAAATGCATCATCTAATATGCTGGGGACTTGTTTATTTAAAATAATGTGGCCTCTTAGCAAAATGTCCCAAGATATGGAGTTTGTGGGTCACAGAGACTGGCGCAGTAATGCCCCTACTGGGAGGGGGATTCGTGGCAGCCTTCTTGGAGTTGCTTGGAGTACTTGGGAATGAGGAGAGTTATCGGGGGTTAGCTGTGAGTTACTCTGCCTTGTCTTCACTTCACTTCTCCATCTAGGGGTCTTGCTGGAGCTCCTTCTCAAAGAGTCTTGCTTTTTTGTCATCTTGTGAGGAGCTGCGGTTGCTGAGGGTTTTCTGATGGTATTATCTGATATATGTGGCTGTCCGGATTCCCGCTGTGCCCTCCAAGCTGCACGTATTGCTGGGTAAGTGGTCCGGCTAGATCCGGAAGGTCTACCTGGGAGTGGCGGTGCAGCTCTGAGGCCGGCGCTGCCCTTCAACTGGTCGAACGACAGAATGGCTGATTATGACCGAGGGCGGGGCTGTGTTGGTATGGGGATGCTGGGTTGCGATTGGCTGTGTGGTTATGGGGATGCTGGGTTGCGATTGGCTGTGTGCCTTCCCCGGTCCTGCTAGGCCTGCCTGCTAGAACGCTTTGGTGGGTGGCCCTGAGTGTACCTCTGCCCCTCATTCTGTGTGGTACTCTGTGAGCTCCTTCTCAAATCTAATACAGATGCTGCAGTTTTAATGCACGCTCGATGCCAAAAACTTCCACGTCCAGGCTCTGATGTCATTTCCTGTGTGCCCCGAGGAAGCAGGCTGGTTAGTGAAGCTATGTACAATTTTGGATTTTGGTTTGGTGCAGCTCAAGACCCGTACAGACTGAGTCAGCTGGTCTCAAACATTGATATTACGTACTTGTTTGGAGTAAAATGACCTGACAGACCTTGAGTAGTCTGTTGGCTACTGGGAACTATTTTATACTATCAAATTAAATTTTAGCTGTGAAAACCCTCAGTGTGGAAGTTCTGAGGGACTTCAAAGGAGCTCAGTGGAGGTATTTCTCTCAAACATACTCTGGATAATATGTAAGGTACTACGTTACTGACTGGGACTACTAGTGCACTGGATAACATATGGCGTTTTTCCTCTGGGTTTCTGAGTCGAGCCATACCCTAGCCATGAAGGGACACCGGTTAAAGCGTGGTTCCAGCTCAGTGTGCTTTTCCACTCCTGGAGGGTCAGCCCAGTAAAGGCGGTGCTGGGTTTAGAGAGTGACAGTGACATAAAACCGAAGAAGTGCTTATTTAGTGACACGGTGTACATCATGATTTACTATGTGTCATTTAGCATCTAATGCTAGACGACTTAGCATTCCCTTGCGTAAATTAGCAGAAGTGCATTTGTTCAGCTGTTATTTATTACTGGGAATTCTCCAATTATGAGTTGTCAAGAATGCATTAATACATCACAGTGTGTGATACTACTAATAACGAATAATATATAAAATATGCCTTTTTTCCTTCAGATAGTCCATGCCTATGGACGCCATGCATCTCTACCAGTCAGAGGATGATGGCACAAACTTTGAGCCCAGCTATTAACCTCTGCCGAGTCAGCGTGGATACGGGTCAGAGATGGCTCACATAATGTATAATGGAAATCCGTCCCTTTGCAGTTCGGCTCGGTTCTTGGTGGCAGTGGAAAAGCACCGAAAGACCCTAAGATCTCATGGACTCCTAATCGTCTCATTACTGTATGTCATAACGAATGGATTTGCCAGCTGCCTTTAGGGAGTCACAGGTGGTCATGTAAAAGTGTGCTTTAGCGTCTTTTCTGTTTTGCTTCGTGATTTTTCATGCAGTGATAATAGTGCTCCGATTCTCGACTTGTAGCCGACTCATCCCTTGGCCTGACTCCGAGGGAAGGGGATTTCCTTCTCTGTCAGGCCTGCTTTGGCTCTGTCACTGCTTTGAATGGGATGGGCTATGCAGCAAAAATGAAAAAAATTATAAGTGGAAAGAAAAACACCACTCAGGAAGAATTAATCTCCCACCAACGTTTTCTTTCCCTCTGAAGCATAGCCCAGGTTGTATGTAATCCATACACGTCCAAGAGGATCATCAAGTCTGGCCAGAGTTCAAGTATCAGGATAGCTTCGAAAAATATAACAAAAAACGGTCCTTGTTTGAACAAATGTTGCTTCATCTTAAAGAATGCCATTCAGAGAAAAGTGTGAATGGATGATTTTGGTGTGGTTTCATCAGCTGACTGGCTGCACTGTTAGTTTTCATTTTCTTGGTCCAAGTTTCAAGCTTTTGGGAATGAGATCAGTCATGTTTTTATAATTCACTGCATTTTTCTAGGAAGTTTCTGCAATGCACTTTTTATGACGTTTATACAGGGAATCAAAAGGCAATTCTGTACACTGAAAAGTCTCAGATAGGCAAGCCTTGAGATGGAAGGTATTTAAGAATAGCTACTGAAAACACTTGTGTTAAAGGAATGCCAGTTGGCAAAATAAGTGCACTGTGAAGTAGGTAATTCAAAATCAGTCTTCATGATTTTCGTCCAAAATGATGGCTAATAATATCAGTTTCTTTCAGGAGGTAAGGATTTCAGGTGGTTGTGCACAATGGGGCATTGCTGGCCAGAGATGGCAGAGCGCCCTGGCTTCTCTGAACCTCAGGAGGTGGAGCTTATGGGAGTTTTGCTGACTCAACTATGTTCTCAGGGCAGATGTTTGGTTCACAGAGATAACCAATCAGATTGTAAAGGAGGTGGGTCCAAGCGACTGGAGGAGGCAGGAACAACCATTAAGATGTATTTGTCCCACCTCCTCTACAATCGGATTGGTTATCTCTCTGAACCAATCATTCTTTGTTCTGCCCTCAGAACATTTTTGTACTCCCACAAGCATGTAACTTCAGCAGGGATCATCCATGGCTCATAGCAGAGATGAGGAGAAATGAGTCGAGCCGTACCTTAGTCACCACGCCCTGTGAATTATGGCTAATTTAGGGCACTATCTTTAATTTTTCATACCATCATACTGTCCAGACATTATGCTGCGGTAAACAACAGTTTGTTTACAGTATTTTCAAAAGCAGTGCTATTCCAGGTTTTTTAAATTTTGAAATCGTGGTAATAAAATTTGTCAAGCATCGGCGGCAGAGGTTGTCAGGATTTCCAAAATACTGCCGTGTACCATATTTCTGTATTCCTTTCCGATCTGGCTTATTGCTGTGTCAGCCGAGGCAGAGAAGCCGGAAGCTTTGCATCTGACATGACGAAACAGCGGTGTGGTGCCGGAGAGTAAAGCCAGAGTCATGGAGAAACCCTGCGGTGGTAACTGGCCCATTAATGGCTCCTCAGCCCAAGTCATGCTGGGGCAGCTGGGAACGATTTGGTCATCGATTTGACTTGCTGGTTGGTTGGGCAATTTCACTAGCGATATTTACGCATGAGTCACAGGATAGTGGTTGCGTTAATGCCTTTTTCATTTAGCCTAACGGCTTTTGAGTGGACGGAGTGGCTCAGAGAACAGATCCTCAGCAGTTACTCAGGCTGATATGAGGCTTGTTTTTGGAAAGGTCTGTGTAGAGCGCCTGTTATTACACCGTGATCTCAGACAAAAAGAAGCCATTGTTCTGTGCCGGGGCGAAAGCGCACAAGCACCTGAGGCTGGTAAATGCTGTGAGTGCGGCCAAAGACCATTTCATCCCTAGGTAGAAAGCCAGGGCGGTGGGCCCTCTGTAGGTCACTTGGTGTGTTACAGTTAGTCTTCTTAAATTCTTAAACTTATAGCTTGTTGTATTTAAGACATGATACATAATTACAGCCACTGCTGCTTTCAGTTTATTTTGGCGAATGCTGTTTGATCGCATTCTGCCCGCTACTGCCCCTGGTGGCCTGGATTTGCGTGACCTGGGGGGGGTGTGCTCTTTACGCTGCAGACAGACCTCACCCCGCCACCCTGACCCCCGCTGTGCATGTAAAGCTTTAGCCTGGAAGCCTTCTTCAGGGGATGCCTACCTGTCTCCGTGCTCTCACCCCCCCCCCGGCCATTTTCTACTCAATAAAAACTGAGGGATCAAGGTGGCGATCAGTGACAGAACCTAAGCAAACCAACACTGCAAACTGTCTGCTGACACAATGGTGCATGTCGTCCGTTCCTATTTTATCTGAGGCCCCCGGCAATAAGGACCAGGTCAGATTCAGTTCTAACGGCAGGACAGCTGTAACAGCTGCTTATTCTCCTGTTGCTCATACTTGTGAGAGGAATAGGGCTTTTCCCTGCCCCCCTCCCTCACAAACATAGTTGAGCTGAGAGGGTCAAGCTTGCAGAGAATGATGAAGTCCAAATCCTACTGTTGTTTATGGAGAATTTTCTCTTTGCAAATTATCGTGTGTCATCGACGGGCTTTTTTCAGTCATGAAAGAGGCCTAGTAGAGTGGCACCAAGGTCTCTATCGTGAAACGGGGTCAACAAAAGAAACAGAGCAGAAACGTTTAAAGGGAGTTGGGGATGTAGGCCGCCTTTAGGTATACGCTGGAGAGGAATCTCATTGCTGATTGGCCGCTGCTCTGAAGCAATTTTGTAGTCAGAGAGGGTGGGTAGCAGATCAGCCCCTTGATGACTCGGTGCGAGCCAATGAGGTGAACGTGTTCCACTCCACTCACTCACATTACCGCCAGACGCAGCCAATGGATTTCCATGCCAACTCAGTGGGGGGCGCTGTTGCCACTATTTGTGTGTGTAGATTGCATGGTCTGTTTGTGTTAGGCAAGTTTCCTCCTGTAGTCCAAAAACATGTAATTGGACAAGTAGGTTAAAAAGTGTATTTACCCTGCTCCGGACTGTCGTGCTGTCCCCACTGTCCAGGACTGTGGGGACATTAACAGCTTATGGGACAAGAAAGGACAGAGAAGTAGCTGGGTTGAATCGTAAGGAGGAACTGCCTGTTTCACTCTTAAGTCGCGTGTTTTCAGTTGCCGTCTAGCTGTAGAAATGCGTAGGAAATTATGCGAGACAGTTTGGAAAACGTATCACCATATATTTTGTAAATATGGGTTATAGACTCATTTAGGAGATGTTTCAGTACTGAAATTTAGTACTGAAAACCACTGCTTGAAGAGAGGTCTTGGATTTAATCAAGGAATTCACAGTGTTAGTCATTTCAATGGATGTGGACGTAGACATTATAGGTGGGCTAGCGAAAGCTGTTTTGTATGCTGTCGTTGTGTAAAGGCTTTCTGTGGTTTTCTGGATGCTTCCAAGAGGTGGAAGTATATTGACAGCAGAGCAGAATGACCCAGAATGACGTTTTGTCAGTGTTTCTATGTCTCATTTATCTGATTGTCTGCTCATTCCGATGCGCAGGGCTGCTATCCTGGTCAGCCCAGCGTCGGCACGGAGCCGCCGAATTCCCTGTGTCAGCCGCACAGCCTTTTCTGGCGACCCACAGACTCGGGGCCGCGGCCAAGCAATCTGGCCTGCGTCTCGTGTAATTGTGACTCACTGCCTTGTTTCCCTCTTTGTCTCACTGTGTTTGTGGTAAAAACACTTTTTGACCAAAAATCCTGTGGTGACTGAATCCGTGCTTTGACGCTGCGGGGAGACCTGGCACAGAAAACCCAAAAGTCCCCTAAATGTAGCTTGAATTCTATTGATGTCTGCGAGGCTTGGTGGCAAATGTTTCTCTCTGGGTTTCTTAGCCAAATGACCCGGTGTACGAGGCAGCAGAGCAGCCTATGGAACCGCGACGTGCGCGGAGCGGCAGAGACGACGCTGCGACCTCGAGTGTCACGCCAGGTGATGTGCTCCCGGTGCGGCGGGGAGCTAACAGCTGTGTGCCTCAGCCCGGCCTGGCGTTCGGGGTGGCACCAGAGCCGCGGGCTGCTCACTTCCTGAGAGGGGAGATTGCCCCTTTTCCCCTTCCTCCTGCTTGACATGTTTGCTTTTATAGGTTGTGTAGATTAAGGGAGGATAAGAAGTTTCACTGTGATTTCCTGTTTAGCTATAAGAGGCGTCACAGAATGGTGCTGTTGGGGGGGAAGCGTTTCCATGTGGCTGGCCCCTCCCGCATCTGGCCCCCGCACATGTGCTGACGATGCTAGCTGGGGCCGGTTCTCAGCTCTGTACCCTCAGTCGGAGATCCACGGGGACAGCTGGCTGTTCCTAAATGGAGGGGACCTGGGGGTGGGGGGGATTAAACCAAAATAACAAGAGGGTGGGTTAATTATAACCTCCCTCAACACTGTAGTAGGTGGGCCGTTCCGTGTGTTGCCAGGGAAGCTGGGGAGTTTGCTGGGGGCCTGATGCAATCTTCTTCTCCAGATGGCTATTTGAGAGCGTGAGGGTGTTGTCACGGCGACCCTGGCCTGTACAAACAGGCCCCAGCTTGACCCGCGCTGGGCTGCAGCCAGACTGGGCCTGGTCCCTGTCCAGGTGTTTCATGAACGGCGTCTGGTGGAGGTGTCATGTGCATCTGGTCTGGAATGAACCACAAGTAGCAGTTTCCAAATACCCAGGGGGCAGCGGTCAGCCCTTTTCAGCCCCCCCACCCCCAAGCTTGTGTTAAATTATCTGATTTTGACAAATTTTTCACTCCAGAGACTGGTTGAAGTCTCCACTCCGGCAGATGAGATGGGCCGTCTCCAAACACTGTTTACTTTGTCGGGGTGATGCACTATTTATGCTCATTAGGAATTTTTGAATGTCTTTCCTTAGTACGGCCTAGTTTTACACTCTTGTTTTTATGGCCACGCTGTCATGCCTAAACTTGGGGGTGTCACATGGCGATCAGAGCCCATGACTGCTGGTGCTGACTGCGGGGGGGCAGCGACCTTTTCACCCGGAGCTGCTCGAGCCTGACGGGCGTCTCCTGCTTCCCATGCGTGGCCTTCACAGGTGGAAGCCGTCGCTTTGGCACAATCTGACGCCCGGAATAGGAGCCCAAGATGGCAGACGGTGCGGCTGCAGCGGAGGCACTCCATTGGGAAGGCTCTGATTGGGCTGCTGGGGTGTTCTCCTTAAGGTCCGGTTGATGACCGCCGTGAGCCGCGGCAGTATGTCGTCGTGAAGCTGATGGATGTGGCCTGCAGATCGGCGCGGTATTAACCTCGAGAAATTACCCTTGTTTTCATTTCAGTCCCCCGGTCTGTGTGTGGCATCCTGCTAAAAGATTTCAAGGACGGGATTTGAATGATTTTCCATGTTACTGTACACAACGCTGTATCCTGCCATTTGCGTTAGATCCAAGATGGACGTTATATCAACATTATGGCGCCTTCATTTCCAGTGCCAAATTTGCTCTTACAGTTGCCATATGTCAGTGTGTGCTGTTTACCTTTGGGATTTGGGGTTTAGATTTAAAACTACTCACTGGAGCACAGGGTGAAGTAGACGCCCCCCCCCCCTGGCATGAATATGGAGGTGCTTCATGTTTCTGTATATTTAATCAACTGGCAGCGAATCGTCATGGGAGGGGTACGCGCTGTGGGACAGGGGTCCCCAGCTGTTTGACACGGAGGGAGAACAAACACCCAAGGTCTGTTGCATCCTTTGATAATAAAATTCACCACCTGAAGGAGGGGAGGGGGGCATGATTAAATTTAATGATACACGACAGGTTGTGCGGTCCAGATTCAAATGTGTTTCGGGTTTAGATGAGACCCAGAGTCTGGCATTTGTTGATCACCGATATAGATCAGTCCATCATGTCACCCTTCGACCTTGGTGATGTCATCGTGTGTGGAGACATAAATAGCAGCAGAGCCAGTGAAGTCAACAGAATACAAATAACTGGGAGGCACACACTGGATCCCAGGCACACACTGGACCACAGGCACATACTGGATCCCAGGCACACACTGGATCCCAGGCACACACTGGATCCCAGGCACACACTGGACCCCAGGCACACACTGGATCCCAGGCACACACTGGACCCCAGGCACACACTGATTCCTAGGCACACTGTACAGGCTGGTTGTAATGTCGGTCTGTGATGACACGTGGTGGTGGCTCCAGCGGTTGGTGACTTCTAAAGTACAGCTGTAAATTTTGGCCTTGGACTGCTCTGCTTCAGACCAAACCTTCGTCTCATGCCCGTGATTGTGAAATGTGCCTTTTGCAGTGTTTACACTGTAAAACTGGCCAGAAGCCTGACAGTGGGGCCAAACGTGAATGAGGGCTGAGTGACAGGAGGGCAGGATGCTGTTTACCCGAGAGGCCCGGCGGTGTACGGGGAGAAGCAGGAATGCGTACCGCTGATTGCTGAGGGGGGGCCCGCCAGAGCCGCTGCCTGGGTAGTTCGGGCCCGGCGGAAGGTCGCCGTGGGCGAATTGGGGAAGAGTCCCATGTGCTGTGCAGCCGGCCAGTCGGTGACCACAGTGTCAGCAGCAAAGAGGCTTTTGTGCCAGGAAACGTCGCAGCCTTCTGTGGGGGGGGGCGGCCTTGTGGCCGGTCAGCTTCTCGTTGGAATGCCAGGACCAGCTGGTCCGTGGGCTTCAGTTCTGACTTTCAGAACAATGACACATAACTCAGCAGTATCATGCAGCTGGAGGACTAACAGGGTGGAGTGGAATGGGAACATGTGACAGCACTTGCATGTTAGCTGCTTGTCTGCAGGTACGTAGCCTGGCTCATT
>JABFEB020000022.1:293217-304455 GCA_019775895.2 Stomatorhinus ivindoensis | reverse complement strand
GTCAGTAGCGCTCTGCCCAGTTTTGCCCCCCCCCCCCCTTGCATTTTGTTGATCGGCGTGCTCTCAGACACATCAGAATAAAGCTCTAACTAACAATACACTGTTCAAGAAAAATAACAAGAAATGACTGATTATCATCTTTTGATGTGAGATTTTAAACTGAAAAACAAACTCCTGCCACATACAAAATTTGCTAAAGTATAAAGCAAAGGTATGAGAATGACAGACATGTCAGCAGATTCTCCGGCCCCTCAAAGTGTAAACAGGACCCTTTATTACAGGAAGGCGGGGCGCAGGGGAAATGCAGGGCCTCCCGGACTAGGGAACACTAAAGCTTGTGTTCCCCTTTAACTTTCCCAGACATGCCGCCATTCGGCTCTTTGGGGGCAGAGCTTGAGACCATTCTAGCCGCGATTTGATTCTGCTCGTTAAACGGTGGCCGGCACAATGGAGGACTCCACTCCAAATCCGGAGCATTTGCCCAAAACACGCGGATGAGATAATCACGCGTGACGTCTGCGAAAACACTTATTATATTCGCCCGTCGCCTGGATGAAGCTGCTCAAACTCATCAGCGTTAGCCCCTCTTTTGTGCCTGGGAAAAAGATAATAAAGTGGACTTTTAGTGAAAGCTGTCTTTCCTTTAAAGCGATAGCGGCATCTTATTGCCAGCATGACTCTGCCTTGCAAAGGGCTCTGGACCCACATTGTCTCAAAACCACCAGACAGCAGTAACAGTTTCTGTCAAATCTGTAAATTATACAGCATAATTATGACATGTGGAGTGCAGAATTCAAAAGGAATAATTGGAAAATAGGAATAATAATCATGTATAATACTAAATTCAATTAAACGTTCGGAGCCACCCCACCAGCCTGGGGCTAAGAGGAAGACTGGCTTCAGTGTGCACCCCAGGCTCCACACTTTGCAGAATCCAGCAGTGCACGGTTTAAGCCTCCTGGTTGGGAAGGGGGGGGCAGGTGCTCGGGACTGTGCCTCTAGCCCCGGTGACTCCTCCCCTGAACACATTAAGGCCAACACACGAAAAGGACTCTGAGTACATACTGGTGTGCATCACAATCACCAAATCAGTACATCTTCCTGACAAACTTCGTCTCCTCTCCAAGTGCACGGCATAATTGCACACTTATGAATAGTAATGAGGAGCTGATTTTGAATTATTTATATTTATGTTGTTCCTAAAGATTGATGGCGGGGTCTAATTAGTCATGAACAGGGTATTCTGATGAAACACACAAGAAACGTCTACACCTCTCCGTGCTTTGTGCACCTGGTCAACAAATTTTGTGTCTATCATGAAGAGGAAACTACGTAACAGTTTTTAACTCTCCCCCTGATTTTTTTAATCTCCAGACATAATTCCCATTCCTTCACCACACTGCTTCACAGAAGCGCCTTTTCCACCTCCAGGGCACAAGGGGGCACTGCAGAGAAGAGCTACAGAGATGGTTCCAGAAATCCGAAGTGTCCATGCAAGCCATCAGGCACCCATAACCTCAAAAAAATTATAATTTGTGACAAACACCCCCCACACTGCAAAAATGTTCCACATAATAGGCACATGCCTGAGTGTAGGACTCAAAACACAGAGGCCATTGATTTTCAGCAGGACATCCTCATGGATGTGAGGTCTTTAACCTTCCAATATCAAAGTGCTAATGTAGCGATCCTGGCTCTGCTAGCACTTTTGCCATGATTAATAAAACAAAACCACACAGTGCTGTGTGTGCTCTTTGCTAGCCTGGAGTTATTTTATAAAGTTTGTTGTTAGTTGTTTTTTCGTGTTTCCTGAACCGACTTTCACCCAATTAGCGTACACATTGTGAATTATTAAGACACGCGAGGAGTGTTTTACACTTTTTGAGCCATCCGTTGTTGTCATCTACGACGTGAATGTTGAGGTAAAGATGAGTGAGACTGAAAAGATTGCGGCGTGTGCTAACAGTACAGCATAGCGTCACCCGCCAGCTGTCTCCCACACGTCTGCCCATCTGCTCCGCCGGGGCGCCGTCGTCTCCCTCCAGGGCTGCAGCCCAGGCTGTGTTGGCGGATCCCCAAGCCAAAGATGGAGGCCCAGCTAGTGGTGTGTTGGGGTGGCCGGCCGGGGAGCGTTTCCTCGCAAGTAGGTTAATAATGACCCCTATTATAAGATACCCTTAGTACCTCAGCTAATGGCCCTGTAGGTGCCCAGGATGGGCAAAGAGAACAAGAAAAGGTGCTTAAAGACCATGAAGAGGAGGGTCCATCTGAGGCACCTACGAAGGAGATTCTGTGACGGCCCTCTGACATTCACAAGGCCCGGGAAGCCAGATCCGAACTAGCAGTGTCCTTGCTAGCGTAACTTTGGGTTTTTAGACTCTGTCAGAACCAGTGACACGAGATCGTATCCAGTGCAGAGCACTGGGAGGCGGGATGATGCAAAGCAACATGGGTGAGACAGGGGGAGGGCTGGAAAGGGAGGGGGGGCTCAAAGGACGTGATTTATCTGAGCTTGATTGCGTGTTAATCGAGGTTACGTGTATTAAGTGGAATCTAATTGGAACAGACACTGGCAGCCTGACAGATCGACATGATGCAGATGGATTGAGAGAGAGAGGGAGGGAGAGGGAGAGAGGGAGAGAAGGATGACAGAGGAAGAAGCCAATGCACAACTAATGGAGAGGTGCGCCTACAAGGGAGAGAAAAGATCAGAAGACTAGTGTTTTAACGGCGACGAGTTGCTGCTCCCTGCCCGACGCTAATGTTAGCGTAGCGCTCCGAGCGATCACGGCAAACAGGCGGTGAGCCAGCCGAGCACGATGTGCCCCCCCCCCAGCGTAGGCTGAGCAGAGGGCCGGCTGGGGTCACGTGCCACCAAGTGCAGCCCAGGAATCTGCTGCCCTCAGCTCCAGTTGCCACAAATGTTCATTTCTGCTTTACTGGAAATGGATAGAAAAAAAAGAAAAAGATTCTGGGGGGAGCCGATGCCAGGCAGCTGCCGCCACATCTCTCACCTCAAAGAGCAACTGCTCCCCCCCGCACGCCCCCCTGCACCCGAAGAGACAACTGTTTGGGAGGCCCTTGCTCCAAATCCGAGGCATTTAGCTTGTGACTGAGTTGCTTTTAAAAGGTTTACAGTGGCGGGGGGGGGGGGCACAAGCAGCACCTGTTAAACCAAACAACTGGACTCTGAAACGACACCCTGATATTTAGAAAATTACATCAGCGAGAGAGATAGAGGTGGGTGACGAGCCACGTGGGCCTGGGGGGAGACTGGGGGTGACTGTGGCTTGCAGAGGGCACTGATTTTTTTCTCCTATGGGGAAAAGTAAAAATGTCCGACCAAGGTTTGGTGAATGTTTAATTCAGAAATTTGGGTGCAGCTTGTCCACGCTTCTCTGGGGGGGGGGGGCGCGAGTACAGCACACGAGTGACGCTTCTTGTCAGCTTTAATCAAAGCGATGCCCATTAATGGGCTCCCTCGGTTCTGCATTATTAACGCTGTCATGTGACGCCCCCCCCTCGTCCCAGATGCACCGGGGCCCAGTCAGACGCAGTCGCCGCCCCAAACAGTCCAGCATAGCGGGCTGGGGAGAGGAATCGAGGGAAGGAGGACGTCGTCCCGCGTGCTGTCTCTCTCTCTTCCTCTCCCGCACACACACATACCGTCTACTGAGATAAATACTCTCAACAAACACAGGAGGACGAAATTCAATTATCTCTCCATTACATACATTAAATGAAAGGGAAGAAGAAATGAACTTTGGGGAGAGATAGACTTAAAGCTGATGGTGTGTCAAAACCAGAATTTCCTGACTGTAATACCAGAGGTGTTTTCTCTGTGCAATGGAAGGAGGCTGTATCAGTCCTTGAGGAGGGAGCATATCACTGCAGGCCGGAAGACACCCTCAGCTTTCCGGCGTTCATCATGGGAGCTGAACATAGACAGGTACTGACGCAGCGAAGCTGACGGGCTCTGGGGGAGAGCGGGAAAACACTGGCTGTCAGCGAGCGCTGACTGCGATCTCTGGCGACACCCCCTCGTCATCCTGCCTGGATGGAGGGGGGTAGCTTTTCGCTCTGGACGTCCTCTGATCTGATCCATCCTGACTGTTACACTAATGGCATTAATAAGGACAAAATTGCTCTTCTGAAACACTGAAGTTTTTTGCTTGCTAATCTTGGCCCTCGTCTCATCGCGTGCCGGGAGACAGACAGACAGACGTACACACACACACCTACATGCATTTCCTGTGCCAGACCAAGTACTCCGTGCCTGCAGCGTTTTTGCCACGGCTCCTGGGAACCTGAGCCGTGCTATTTTTAATAATCTGATTCTGCCCGAACTGTCCCGGAAAAAAATTCCAGTCCAAATTTTCAGAAAATGTGTCTGTTTACACTTTCTAAAAAAACCTTGGGCAGATTTCAATGAGATTCTCATATTACCATAACAGTAAAAAAGCACAAGTACAAAGGTAATAATAATAATAGCAATAATAATAGAAGTAATACCCGTCATGATCAATATCGCTGTAATAACTGTAATACTACACGCCGCATATTAAAATGACTAAGTTGCTGTGAAAAGCGAACAGGTTGACGTCATACCCCGGTGACTTCCAAGCCCCTGGGAGGAAACACTGTGTGATCAAGGATGCGATCAGGGACACGATCTGCCAATCGATTACCCAGAATTCCCCACTTACCAGGGCCTTAGCCAGATGGGTCTGATACAGACGGCGTTGACTCTGCTACTGAATGTTGTTTGGGCCCACTGGATCAGACATGTTGTTTACCCCACCCCCCCAATACCAACATATCTGCCCCTCCTGATAAGCATCCACTAATCCTACCACTGTACTCACACAACTTCTAATAACTGCCCAGGAGGAAGTCTTAAAAAGACAGATGCTGTGTGCGAGGTCACCCGCCGAAAAGTATAAGTCAGAATAATAAATTAAAATAGAAAAATAAACGTTACAGCAAACTTTTGCAGGATAATAAACACAGGCATAATGGCTTTAAAAGACACAGCAGAACCACCCGTGCATTTCACATGTCGGCGTTGCCCTTCCTCGCCGTTTACGAGCAGTGACTCAGATATCCACCCCAGCGCACAAGCAGCTCTCTCTCTCTCTCTCTCTCTCACACACACACACACACACAAACATAAAACTACACACACCAGTTCCTGTCAGCCAGCTTGTCTGGATGCAGTAATCATTACAAAAAAAACCTTTTTGACAAATGTATCAGGATTGTGTAGCATTGTATTCACCAGTGTGCCAGCAACGCCCTGCAAGACCAAAGGGAAAGAAGGAACTTCTTTTATGGCATTCTGTATCAGCACCATCACTATATATTAATTAATTATTAATAATTTTAGTGGAGTGAAATCAGAGATAATCTCGGAGCAATGTGATCCAACAGACGGTCTAAATGTCATCTGTCACACAGAAACTCGTTAAAATAGTGGCTCGCTTTTCTGGGCCGGTGCTGGGTTTCACTCCCAGGGGGGATATATTTCCGTACTTCAGCAAAACCCTGTATTCAACTATGATATAATCCATGAACCGGCACGTTCTGAGAGCTTTTTTTTACCCTCTCTCTCTCTCTCTCTCTCTCTCTCTCCCCCCCCCCCTTTCAGAGAGGCTGGTCTCCATTTAAACAGTCCTTCTGTGTGAGGAAAACCTCCTTTCTGCTTTCAAGGATTCCCCAATAAAGAGCTCTCCCAATTCATTTAAAAAAAAAAAAAAAACATTTCCACTCGATTAATACTGTACAAGTGCCGCCGTATTTTTACTCAGAAAAGGCCTCTATTAAAACATCCGGACTCGGGCTACGTAGCTAATTGAAACGGCGTTCTTCAGGACCGTACTCTCTCTTCTGTCCGTAAGCGTACAATAAAGCCAATACTTTGCGCACTACAAATATTAGAAATGAAAATAATGCCTGCCTCCACTCTCCAGTCTGCATTCCCTCATAAAGCTCATGAATTTAGAGGACGGTTTAATAAAACTGTAGACGTGCTGGGAGCCGGTGAGCTAATTTGATGCACTGTGCTCCTAACAGGGACAGAAGAGCGCGGAGCCGGCCGGATTCTCGTTATTTTATCTTTTTCACACCAGGCTAAACACTTCTCAGCTGCCAGTGGTGGCTAAATTTGGATCAGCGCAGAACCAAAGCCTGGGCCGGGAAAGCGAAGGTGTCCCGCCTGCCGGAGGACGTCGGCTGAGGGGCGAATGGCTGCGCCCCCCCAAGGTAAGGAAGGGAGGCAGCGGTCTTGTCTCACCCCTCACAGAGATGCCAGCCTGTGTGTAAAACCTCTCCGGGTGGGTGGGGGTCAGCTAGCAGAGCCAGCACCGGCCGTTCAAACCACTGCGGACAATAACACCATCCTCACATAATTAAATAATTCCAAAGTTTCTCCTCTGGGCTTAATCTATGCATTTAATATTACACATTTGATAAAAACGGGCTTTGCTACTGTCTGGACATAATGCATGAGAGTGAATTATGATGGCGAAAGACACGTCATGGAAAAGTTTATGATCTTTTCTCCCGAAGCTGACCATGGCATAAAAAAAAAAGATCCCCCCCCTCTCTTATTTACCTAAAGTGCCAAACTTTCCCCTGGTATGATTTTATGGGTTTGTTTTTCTTGCATGCCATTATAACTTTGAATTCTCACTCAAGGTCAGAGCCCGGCCTGCTGCGTGCGATATTTGCTTATAGGGCTTTTCTGGCCGGTTCCATTATATTTACATCAAATAATTTTTGATAAGGGATGTAAAAGACCTATAAAACAGAACCATAAATGGGAGAGGTGAAACTAAGAAAAAGACCAAAAGATTAACTGGCTGTTTCTCTCTTCGTTTTTTTATTTTAATCTCAGGCACGGTAATATTTTGCACGTTCCTGTGGCTGGCGGTCGACCGTATGGCCTTAACGGGGCCTGGACCTGGCTGAAGACAGACTCACCACTATCACTAAGGCATCACAATCACTTCACAAAGCCGCCGCCGTCCACACAAATTAAAACATCAATAATGCACAAGTGCTTTTCAGGTTCCTGTGGCGGACACTCGGCGCAACCGGCGGTGAAATGCGCCCTTGCAAGCCACCCCCCCTCCTCAGAGGGCTGAAATGCAACGTGAACACTACCGTGACCCCATGCACTGAAGACCGAACACACGGGGCACCGGGTGGAGCCTGGGGGGGTGGGTGTGTGTGATGTGTCTGGATTGGGGACAGGGGCAGACAAGTGGCACAGCTGAGGGGAGTCCATGGATTGGGAACTACATGCAGCCTGGTTTGTGTGTCTGTAATGAGACCGGGCCCCATTAAACGCCATAACTGAACCACATTTTTGGATGTGCGATCACATTAGGAAGAGACACCACAGCTTCTTTCACATCGTACTCCAACCACCCCAGCAGTACACTATACACAGCTATGAGGAACAAACACACAGCTAGATACACAGGCAAAGAGAGAAATTATTTGCAGGACCAATAGCTGGCACAACAGTCAGTAACTCACCTTTCAGCAAAGTGCTTAAGCTAGAGTATAAAATTCCTCGGTTAATGTCCATAAAGACTAATACCAGTCTGGAAGTAGTGGAGAAAACAATTTTATGTTCAAAAGGTATTTCAAACATTAAGCTAATAGCCCCACTGCAAATAAATACTGGGAAAAAAAGTTAAGCAACAATTACAAATATTACACAGGCGGACGAGAGAGCGACTCGGAGACTGAAAGTCAGAATGAGAAGGTGCCGTGTCCGTAATTACGCCATCCGCGGGGGCAGAGCGCACGCGGCCGATTGGCGGCCCCCAGCACGATTAAGCGGCAGCGCCTGAAGCCGCTACCTTGATGAATGGGGGAAACTACGTGGGTAGGTGCCCTTTCGCTAGCAGCTAACCCAGCTTGCCATACTCACAGATATTTCCTTTGCGTCTGAAAAAACAACTCAGTCCCGATTATTATCAGCCGCAAATACCCCCCTACAATAAAAAACGAGCAGGCGACCGCGGATTAAATTCTCTCCGCGCCCCGGCTTTAAAAAATCCTTTAAAAGTGATTTATCATTTTTTCCTGGAATAAATGTGAAATTAAAATACTTCAGTTATAAATATTCATATATCTGACATTAGTCAAATATCATTTTCAAACAGTAGAGGCAAAAAGTAATCAAAATATAAAAAATTAAAATTAAAAAATGAAACAATTTGACCGTATAAAAAGACAGGTAATTTCACTCATCTCACGTGACGTCTTGTACATGCTTACGGGATACTAGTAACGGACATCACTAGTCTGATGCATAATTTTATGTAAAAAGCAAGAAAGCTTTTTCGTTCAGATCTACAAAGGGCTTTCGGTGTTGGCTTTGTTTGTGTCTTTTCCTCCCTCCCTCTCTCTCCCTCTTTCCTTGCCTGCCTCCCTGCCCGCCCGTCTTTCCGTTACCCCGGCGAGCGATCCCCTTGTTAACTGTTAAGACAGAGGCTCGGTACGCAAATTGCGCTCGACCGAGCGAATTTGTTTTGCAAGGGTGACCTGTTTAATCATCTCATTTTCTTTTGCGGACGTTTATTCATCTGGTTTCCACGGTTACGGAGAACATTAAGGGGCTACAGTAATAAGGCTGGAGAGTCAAACAGGTAATAAAAAAATTAACGCCATTTTCCTGCAGCCGAGGACAGCAGACGAAATGAATCAGGGGAAAGGGGGGCCGGCGGCGGGCCGAGAGGGGGGCTTCCAATATTTTCCAAACAATTAAGACCGGTTATTTTACTCAGAAGAAAAGATCAGGTGGTTCAGTTATGGACACTTACAGTCTTATTGGTGCAAAGTGGGTAGTGAGAAAGGTCACGCCACTGTCTTTCATTATAATATTCAGATCAGTCCTCTGTGGGCTCCAGGCTGACTGTGGTTTTATCCCCTTACCTTGTTATTGACACAATCTGCCCCCTTTCCACTCTCTAGCATGTGAAAATATCACTTTGCTATGTGGAAAAACACACGCTCACGCATAACTGGCACACACACATACGCACACACAAGCGCGAGCTCGCACACACACACACAATGTGCTATATTTCAAAGACTTTATATTTTAAATTGTATAAACTTTCCTCAAAGAGGCTCTGTCTGAAACAATTTTTGAATGATTGCTAACAGAAGTCACATGCCCCCTCAGTTACCCCCACCAGCTGAGGTGTCTGTTAAAAAAAAATAATAATAAATGGCTCTTTTGTGAAGTATTTTCCAGGGAGAAGTGCTCTCTAAGAGCTGGGGGGGGGGGGGGGGGTTGTGAGAACAGTGACCCCCTGGCCAATTGATAGAGCCCAGCTTCTGGCCAAATATAGAAGATTCCGGCACAATAGGAGACAGGTGTCGGGAGTGCAGCGAGAGGCCTGTGCCTTCCACAGCGGAGCTTCTCAGCGCTGTCGCTGGGCCACACCAAATAAGGAAAGGGACGCTGCTGTGGTACAAATCGCAGTCAACACCCCAAGACCTGCTGTTATTAAGGACAGAGCTTTTTTTTTTCCTCTTCCAAATACAGGAATGAGAAAAGGAGGAGAGTTTGGAGAGAGAATTAAATCTAAAACTTTAAAAATACAAGCTGACATTTAGGGCAAGGCTTCCACCAGCCCAGTGCTAGCACCCGCCGGCAGAAATGGCAATAAACCCATGAAATTGGGGACCATCCCCATGTAGGCGAGGCTCCCGCTCGTCTCTGAAAGGTCCCCCGGGCTGTTGGGTCGCGAATGCCGGCCGTGCTTCCATTCACGGTGAGCCGCGTCGCGTGCCGCCTCGGCCGAATCGCTTACGTAGAATTTGACTCACTGCGCAAATATCCAGAAAGATCCTGTACACCCGCCCCACCCTACCATAAAAAAACAACAACAACGCTTAAAATGTGTTAAGGTGCCTTTGTGTTGCCAAAAGGCTCCCTTGTTGTCCTGAATGCGATTCAAGGCAGCGGTGCCACCTGGCCCAGTTCAACCCATAATGGATTTGGGTATGCCCCTCCTCCGGCCAGTAATGGCTCCACATTTGGAGAGAAGCTTACACGGCATGGAGTGTGTGTGTGTGTGTTCACAGGTGTGACGTGAAGACACTTTCGACGTCCCAAAGTGACCAACCACCCCCCCCCCCCAACCACATCCCAGTATGTTTCCCTTCAAAAGAAGGCAGAGTCAGGCAGCGGCTTTACGGCCGTTATCACTCCACAGAGTAACTGCCAAAAGGACGGGAAGAAAGAAGGAGGGGGGGGCGAATGAAAAAGGAGGCGGGACCTGCGGCTGGTGGGGAGACAGCCCCTCGCTCTGCTAGCAGCCTCTTAACAGGTGTGTCCCTAAGTCCATGTAATCCTATCAGGTTTCAGAGTTAAAAAAAAAAAAAAATTCAGTCAAACAGCAAAAAACTGCCCAGCTCCAGAAGTCCCCCCTCAATCTGCTGCTGGTGACAGAATGGAACAGCTGGGGCTCAAATTTATCATGTAGAGACAGTAATTATGGCTGGTGCTGCCTGCTACTGACCTCACTGAAAAGAATATCAGGTGAAAAAAGGCTGAATGTGAGGAAGGCCCTCCGAACATGGGGGCCATGTCTGCAGTCAATTACTGGGGGGGGGGGCAGGGAAGGGTACGGGCACCATCGTGGGCCGGGTGGGACAGAGAAAACAGAAGGATGGGGGTGGGGGGGGCTCCAGCTAATGGACTCCGCAGGCAATGATTTCCTGTCAGGAAACTTGGGATCTGGACTAGCTAGCTTGCTAACAAGGGGGTCGTGCCAGGACTATTGGGGCCCTGCTTGTTTATCATGGGAAATTTCGGGGGGGGGGGGTCGCGGTCCCCTTTTTTATGTCGAGATTGATGCCCCGTATCACCATGCTCTCGGACTGGCGGCCTTGGTACAATGGGGCGCTGGTGTGAGGCTGAGCGGAACGTTCCGGACCACCCGAGGAGATCCGTTTCCTCAGCTTAAGGCCCGCTCCTTAGCTCTTCCCACAGATAAGAAAATCCAGATTTCCCCCAAGGAAGTACAAATCACCTTTTTCACCTCTCCACTGATAGCCGGCTGTAGGGCCCAAAAGCTGCTAATTGTTAAGATAAGAACTGCCTTCACCCAGGCACCTCGCACACACCTGCCCTCCCCCAGCACAGTCTCTGACATGATACCCGAATCACAGGCTGCTTCCATGTACGAGGTGGTGGGCCATCCCCGCCCC